>JAQYXR010000673.1:0-66151 GCA_030545055.2 Neoaliturus tenellus
AGTATTCTGTGACCTCGTCAGCATTCAACCTCCCGATGATAAGCTTAGTGCTTTTGCCGACTACCTGCTGGAAACATACGTTGATCCTGAGACGGCCATCTTTCCACCCCAAATCTGGGCATGTGATACAGGCAACTTGTGGAGAACAACTAATGCGTGCGAAAGCTTCCACGCTCGTTTCAACGGCGCGTGCCCGTCAAATCACCCGAACATTTTTGTCTTCGCTTCGACTCTTGTACAGACACAAACCGACATATATATAAGAATGAACAGTGCTCGACAGGGTCAGGTCGTCAGAAGTGACAAGAAAACGCGCGAAAAAGTTTTGTTCATTGAAAAAAAGTTGGAACAAGTAAAAGCGAAAGAAATCAGTGAGCTAACATTCGTAAAGTGCATCGGATTTAAAGTATCTGCTTAAGTGTTTTTGTTCCTTAATGGGAAAATGACGGCTAATTAAGTGCTATTTTAACTAGCCTATTTTGAATTGCTTTAAAATTACCATTTCGTATATTTTTTTTAATTGTTTGGATCTGACTTGTCTATATGAATTTTGTATTTTTTGCATGTTTTCATATTTTGTTAACCAATTATATAGGCGTTATTTGTGTTTTTATATGTTTTGCATCAGATTTAAAGTATCATCGTAAGCGTTTTTTCCCAAACTTCAATCATAAATAAACACCAGATACTTTAGTGAAATGTTATTTTGATCATGTTTCATTTGTTCATTTGTTTTAGTTTCATTTGTCTTTTTTATTAATAATTAATAATTTTAAATTACCATTTCGTATATTATTTTTACTTGTCTTTCTTATGTATTTTACTTTTTATGTTTACGGTTACCTTTATGTTTTTATTTTATTGTTTACTAGTCAATTATTTTGTCTCCGTGTGTATATGTTAAAGTTTACCATTTTGTGTTTTATTTTTACTTGAATGAATTTTACTTGTATGTTTTATGTATTTAATTTTTTCAATTTTACGTTATATACATTTTTTATTTTTGCTAGTCAATAATTTTGTCTCTGTATGTTTGTGTTTATGTATTAAAGTGATAATGGCAACAGCGAAATCAAGTTTTAATTTATTTGTTCCTTGAAATTTAATTTTTATGGATTTTTTAAGATATTTTTTTACTTTTTAAAGTTTGGTATAGAAACGCCTAATTTGCCTTTAGTGTATTGAAATGTTCAACATATTCCGTATTATTCTTATTATATTGGCTACTCATCACTACTACTACTATTGGTACTAAAAATTAGTCAAATTTTTTAAATCCTGAATATTTCAACTTATTGTCTATTCAGAATATTGTTAAAATATAGTTCTCAATATTATTATTAATAGTGCAACATTAGATTCGTTATATTAGTGACGATAACATTCAATATAAAATCAAACACAGTAAATGTGGAATAGGCTTGTAAACTTCTGCTTCAGTGATTTCAAGGGTTGAATAGCTAGCGCTTTTTGGATGTGGTCCGGGGGGCCAGTCTTAAGCCTCTAGCTCATTTTGGATGTGTTTGGAATGCGGCGCAGGTGGAGTAGCGCATTTTGGCAGAGCCCATAGCGACTAAATCCGTCTAGTTACCTAACTTCCTTGTTACATCGTACACTCCCTTCCATCGTAACTTGGTAACTTCCTTGTATATAAATAAATAGAACACGAACAAAATGTTTTAGAAGACATCAGACCACAAAGATTCCGAAAATCGGCAATTGAACTGATATATTTGGAACTGAAGTTAATCCCCTAAATTTATTTCCTAAACCTTTTGGAATTGGTCTTATAAAGTTAAGAATAAAAATACCACCGTCGCAGCAGTCCTGCGTACTCAGCGAATTTCTAAAGAATCTTGAGATTTTGTACTTTCCCCATAAACACCATAGAAATAAGTATGTAGGTTTGTTGTCATGGGATGTTGTTAGAAAATATTAGTTTTGTTAGGAAATGTAATAGTTAGGTAAGGTAAATATCAAATTGTATCAATATTTTGCACTTTTAATTTTCCCCATAAACCCCAGGGGGTGAATATGTAGGTTTGCCGCCATATGGGTGTTGTAAGCAAATATCAGTTAAAACTACCTAGTGAATGTACATACCACATTTTATCAAGTTATTTCAATAAAGTAGCGTGATACAGGGTTTTGTTGATTACCCATAAGATTAACATGGGGAACCTATTTTTGACTTTTCTCCGTAACCTGTTAAGCGAAGTTAAAAATTCAAAATACTAAATTGTTTGTTTTTTTAAGCTTTTTTAAATGGTTTTAGTTAAAATTATTTAATTTGAAAATTTAGGTCAAAAAATGCAAAAAAACCCACTTTTTACACCTTTGAAACCCCATAAAACCCCGTTCCCATAACCCGATCATGCTGGTTTGCGAACTCATGAAAAAATACTTAAAAACACGCGAGAAATATGAACAGCATTAAATGCAATGGGGTATGCCACACGAAGTGTATTTTCCCGCCGTAGCTTTTATAACTAAAACTTAATTATAAATTCACGCAGCGTGAAAATAAGCTAGTATTTACCGCGTGAAAAAACGCTCGTGTGGCCGGGCACATAAAGTGATCCAATAGCTAACTTTTTTATTCCATATCTGACCGTATACTTCTTATGGGGGACCCCCTTTACTTTTTTTATTTTGCTTTCAGATATGTATTTCACTTTTCAAAATTTCCCGCCATTTTTCCAATATGGCGGCCAACTTTAACATTTCTTATGGAACACCCTACATTTTATGGTGTTTTTAAAATTTTCTTGTAATTTAAAGTCTTTTTTATTCTTTGTCATTTGTCTCTAAACCTAACGGTTAGGGAGCTAGAGGCAATTAAAGTTCATTTTTAGTTCCACAAGAATAACATGGGACAAACTTTATCTGTCCATATCCGAAACCATTGATTAAAATAAAAAATACTCAAGAATAATAATTTCTTAAATCGATGTTTTAAGAACATATTTTTTATATTAACGAAAATAATTTTGGAAACTTTAATATTTTCTCCGCCATATTGGAAAGAAGTTAAATTATGCGTAAATGATTATTCCTATGAGTCAAATGTTCTTCACAACACCGACGTATCCAGTATAATCATGTGCATGTGCTTTGATGTAGCCAGTTACTGGGTACAAGTTACTGGGTACAGTTACTGGATACTGTACTACAAGTACAAAAAACATTATATATCAAGGGCAGACTTCATTCATTCATTCAATGGGGCGGACCTAATCCCAAGGCGCGTCAGCCGCAAGGGCTTTTTGCGCTCCCCTAATGTAGTTTCAGAGCTCATCCCTGTTTAGAAACTTGATGAACTTCTGTATCCTGCAGACAAGCTCCTCTTGAGGAAGGAAAGTGCCCCTCCGTAGTCCTCCAAGGGCCCTCTCTCTAGTCTCTTCCAGCTCCCCACAGTCAAACAGCACGTGATCAGCAGTTTCTTCAGACTGCCCACACCTCCTGCATACCGGGTCACCATTGTAGAGACCCAAGCGCTGCAGGTGCTTCCTTAAAGAACAATGTCCTGTTATAAGCCCTGTTACCTGTTTAATTTGCCCCCTCTCCAGCTGCAGAATACTGGAGGCAATTTTCCGAGATGGAGAGTGAAGCATGAGCTTACTTACCCTCAATTGAGGAAGTCTGAACCAGGCCTTACGATGCTCCTCCCTCGCCCATGACATGACCGCTTGGCACGCATTCTCATGAGAGACAGCACAGAAAGGCTCCGGACCAGTAAATTCTGAAGATGAAGCTGCATTGGCAAGGGCGTCCGCAGCCTCATTCCCAGGTATCCCTGTGTGACCAGGGACCCAGCAGAGCGTCACGCTGTTGCATCTACCTAGCGCAGATACTGTGGTGAAGCAGTCCCAGACGATCTTTGACCTGAACTCGCAGGAGTCCAGAGCCCTTAGAGCTGCCTGGCTGTCTGAGAAAATAGAAATGCTCCTGTCCCTGACACCTTGCACCAGGTTTACTCTGGCACACTCCATTATCGCAGCAACCTTCGCTTGGAACACCGTGGGGCATCCCCATAGGGAGACGAATCCCTACCCCCGCTTGCACCCCATGTACTCCAGCTCCTGTTCCTCCTCTTACCTTGGACCCGTCTGTGAACCATTCCAGATCCGCAGGTGGAAGAGGGTTTCCTCCAGACAGCCAATCCTCCCTCGCTGGAAGAAGGACCCTAAATGACTTACCGAAGGCATATTTGACCGACATGTAGTCCGAGGGCATGTCCAAAACATTCCCCTGTACAGTCAGAATGATCCGAGAGTGACCTCGGAATTCTCCAGTGTCTATCCAAAGATTCTCACATTTGAGTCGATGAGCAGCTTTCCTTGCCGTGGTCTTGATGAAAAGATCAATCGGCAACAAGTTAAGAAGACAGTCCAGGGAAGCCCCAGGACTGGAACTCAGGGCTCCTGTGATGAGGAGACAGGCGAGTCTTTGAACTCCCGCCAATCCCCTCACTGCCACCCCCGAGTCCATCTTGGGCCACCATACAAGCGAACCGTAGGTAATGGCAGGTCTGACCACAGAGACGTAAAGCCAGTGCATCAGTTTTGGCTTCACTCCCCATGTCCCTCCCACCAATCGCCTGCACAAGGGCAGACTGTAATCTGTACATATTAATAGGCAAGCATGTTTCAATTCCTCCTTTTTTCTCAGCTCGTGTGCATCGCAGGAGAAATCCGCGCATATACCGTTAGAAAGGTATAGTCCTGTAGATGAACAAAATCCCATTCTATTCCAAATTGGACTCCAGGGTTACGCCCTACAGGCTTCCAAAGTTTCAATGTTAATATTATGAAGAAAGGCGAATTGAATGAATTATAAGACAGCTGTTGTAAAAACAACTGCTAGAAAAGAAGAAAGAACAGTTGTTTTAGTTTTGAAATGTTTTAAGCTTCTTGGGTCCAGGTCCAGATCAACAGAAATTTTGATCGAATTTCGATCAGGAGGCGATCTCTAGTTATTATTATTTAGCTATAGTCCGTTTTTTTAAGCCTGATCCTTCTCGAGAAAATTGGGGTGGGGGAGGGATTTAAACTGTAAACAAAAAATTTAAACTGTAAACAACACATTTAAACTCGTGACAAACGTGTGTTGAGTATCAGATTTCCTCAAATAACGTTTTAAATAAGTTATAATATCTTTCAGTAGCTCCTAGTCAGCTGTTATATTTTTAAGCCAAACCTATTCCTTGTTAAAAAGTAACAGTTCTAAAGTAAACTGATTAAAAAAACAGCTGCTACCAATAATATTGTAAAACTGATACACATTATGTTGTGATGTAAAATTATCAGCTGGCTGATGTAAAATTAAAAGGCTTCAGCCAATGGGATAGTAGCAAGTATAAACAAACCCCCTCCACCATCTCTCCCTTGAAGGATCAGGTTTAAAAAAACGGACTTTAGATACAAATTTAAGCAAAATAACAAAACAATCCAATTATTTGAAATACAATTATAAAAATAAAAATCATTTTAATAATGAACTCATGACTGCCGTGTGTCACAGTTTAAAACATACCCAATTAATTAAAAAAAAAAAAAAAAAAAAAAAAATGGTGCCACTATAGGTAAAACAGTTGCGCTATCCATTGATGACAATTACAATGTTCAGGGTGTACCAGAAGTAACCAACCCAGACCGCAAGTCATAATTTTAAATACGAACCCCCACTTTTTATGGTATTTTTGGATTCTACACGTAATTCTAAGACAAATTTGCCATTTAATGTGTACACCTTATCCTAACGGTTTGGGAGATAATGGCGATAGAAGTTTTATTTTTTCGCATAAGAATAACATGGTGCTAAATTTCACATCCATGATCTCTGTAAATTTCTCATGAAACTAAAAAGGCCTAGCATAAAAATGTCTTAATTTCTTCTTTTAAACACTTTAGCATCATTGATTATTAATTTTGTCATAAACTATTTTAGCTTCAAAAAAAAAAATTCAATATGGCGGAGATTATTTAACTTAAAATGTGTGGAAAACTAATATTAATTACGTGATATTTGGTATTTTATTATGAAATATTATTTAAAATGAGGTTCTAAAATATTTTTATACTTAGACAGTTATGTTAAAGGTAAAATTTGTTGTTGTAAAGGGCATGAAAATTTGATTCATGTTATTGTTAAGGCAAAAAACCAAACTTCCACCCCCATTATCTCTTAAACCGTTAGGATTACGGGTACCCATTACATTGTAAAGCAGCCTTAAAATTATGTCTATAATCCAAAAATACCGGAAAAATGGGATTCGTATTTAAAATTAATGACTTGCTGTCTGGAAAGGTTACTTCTGGTAAACCATATACATTAAAATTATCATCAATGGATAGAGCGCAACCGGTTTCCCGATAATTTCATAATTTTTGTTGTAAAAACTTAATTGTGTAGATTTTAAAAGGAAAAAATATTGTATTACTGTTTCAGTTTGAGTAAAAAAATACCTTATGGCTGGGATCAGAACTTTTATTTGAAATGTTCTGGAACACGATTGAGATCGTCTTAAAAAGAAAGAAAGAAAGAAACTAGCATTTTCGGTTCGGCATTATAATGCGTGTGACAGAGATTATTGCTACAAAAAGAGTTGGGTAAGTCATGCAAGCATCCGCTTGGTCTCCCAGTGAAAACTATTATTTGAACAATTGTTAATTTATTTATATCAGCAGTTGAACTATTGGTTTAGATGTTTTGTGTTGCAGTATCGATCAGAATACTGTAACCTTGGTGGCTTTCTAGCTTTATAACTTTGCATTACATAGTGTTGTAAAACTTTTATACAAAACTTAATAAAGATAATTAATATTATAGTTTTTAATGGAAATCTTTCTTATGAAACAACAATGTGTCTCTTGATCATCACAATGTACTGTTATATTAAAGTATTTTATTTATGCCTTCATGCAACGAAAACGTTAAAATAAAGAATTTAATTGATTAAAACAACGTGTCAAAACAGACATTTATCGTATCGGCGTGGCAAGGAAGATAGTTTTAGGGACCACTTGGGCGAGACCCTTTTATATTAATAAACTTAACGATAGAAAATATATATTTTTTATGTGTATCTATTACGTATGTATATTTTTTGTGCTTTTAAAGGAAATTGACCACAAATGCCTGGTTTATATTAAATGTTGGCCTGTTTGTTGTGAGATTGGTAGTAGGACAGTGCGCCAACTTCTATAAAAACTTTGACGAGGGTAAGTTTATGGACCCTCGTGGTGCGGACACTGCGCCAGCTTTCGAGAGAGGTCGGAGAGTCGAAGGGGAAGGAGGGGCGGGAGAACGCTACCCCCCAGCCTAGATCTGGTTCCAAGAATTTTCGACGCTTCGTTGCTCAGTCGAGCACAATAGCTGTATTTGGGATTCCACGTTGCCGCTTGGAGCTTGGTTTTCAATTACGAGTCTAGGCCTATTAAAAGTTCAATGGTGGATTAAAAAAACTTTGAAATGAAAATAAAATAACACATAACTAACCTTTTGTATATGAACAATTGTTTCATGTTCCAAATTTTTATTATGTTTTTGGCAACGCACTAAATCACCCACCGTACCGTAAAATATGCAACTATATTGGGTCGTGGCCTCTCTGAGAGATTTATGTATTGATAGGCAAGCACGTTTCTTTTCCTCTTTTTTCTCAGCTTGTGAGCATCTAACCTAACCTAACCTAACCTAACCTAACCTAACCTAACCGCATAAAAGCTGAAAAGGAAGTGATCCATATCCTTGCAAATCTCTAATATTCACAAAACCTTAGCCCCGGGTTCCGTGACTCATATCCGTGTCAACTTCCCCTATATTGTTTAGTCACGGGCACGGGGTACTTCTGAGAAACGCATTACACTGGGCCATCCGGCCCCTCTCCCAGCGTCGTCTTCTCTCTCCCCCAACCCCAACGCGGGTCTACCTGGCAACTGGCGCAGGCGCCGCGAGATGGATTTTGACATTTTTATTACCCCAACCGATAACGATGAGCTGGCGCAGTGTCCGTTTCCCTGTGAGATTAACCTCCAATCATAAATGGCACTTGGACTCAGAATGGACCTTATCGGGGGTTGAACCGGCAACTCAGGATTGTGAAGTGACACTATAACCCCTCGGTTCTCAGTAAATTTACATAAAACAATCAAACAATCCAGTAAAACCAAATAAGTTGCAACATTCTACAGAGTTATTTTTTAAGTGTAGATAATCTTTTCCTATGGTGTTAAAGTATGAAACTGCAATACAGTATTCAAAGGGAATTCAAACATAAAAAAGAACAACTAGAAGATCAACTAGTAGATTTCACGTTATTAAGGCTGCGGTCTACCCCAACCAAAACAACGAAAATGCCGAATGCCGCCTCGCGGCCGTAGCGCTAGGCGAGTTTGATGGCTGCAGAGGTTTACGGGGATCGTGTTTTAAAATTAACCAATTAAGATAGAGATTGGGTGTTAACTTTTTATAAAAGTAGAAAAAAAGGATCTAGTCGGCTATCCTTTTAGAATTTTTAAATAAAATTTCCAATTTCAGTAATAACTGTCTAAAATCATCTGTCTTTTAGTTTGGTAAATGCAGAGGTTTATGGGGATCGTGTTTTAAAACTAACCTCTTAAGATAGAGATTATCTGTTACCTTTTTTGTAAAGTAGAAAAAAGGATCTAGTCAGCTATCTTTTTAGAATTTTAAAATAAAATTTCTAATTTCAGCTATAAGTGTCTAAAATCATCTGTTTTTCTCGATTTTTAACTGAAGTTTTCTATTGGTTTTAATGAACTAATTACAAAAGTGTAACAGAGGGAAATTAGTACCGTTATTCTTCTTTAATATGACACCTTATTTATAGCTCTAGGTTTCATTTGGCAGAAGATAACACGATTCTAAAAAACCCTTGCATTTGGGTGCGCGCCAGAGGTAGACCGGGGTGGTCCCGGGCTCCGGGACCACCAATATATTGGTAATTTTTACCCAAGGAATTTCCGAGGAATTTTTTTCTCAGGTGCGCACCATTACCCTTCTTTCCCCCATATTAACCATTTTCCTAAACATTTTATGAGATTTAAGGCCGGATTTCACCAAACTTTCTTAACGGAGGTTTAGCTTAACCGTCCGTTAACGCTAACTGACGGTTAAACCAATGTATACAGAACCGAATAAGTAGGGACATCCAATGTAAAAAAAAATTAGTTTTGGCTCTGAAAACCAGAGAAAAATAAAGCGCTGATGCTAGGATTACTTCTCCTTACTGTCACGGGAAGCGCTCTTTCTACCTCTCAAATGTCAAAATGAGAATATTTGTTTACAAAAAATCAAAACAATAACAAACCTGTATAAAAATATTCTAGTCATCTGTGTCCATTCAACCAATCAGCATAATCCTTACCATCTTGGTGGTGCTATCTGTGTTTCAGGGGCGGCGTTCTAACTTCCCCATAAGGATGTCCCTACTTATTCGGTTCTGTATACATTGGTTAAACTATTCTTAACTGTCGGCACTGTCGGTTATCCAATAGTAGGCCTGTTGACCGGCAGAATGCGCTGTTTAAAAACAAACGGAAAACAAGATAACAATATCCTTCCTTTATCAGAAAAACTAAAATAATATGATTCTAGTTTGATAATTTATAAACTACTTGGGATTTCTTTTTATATGCATACTAGTGCAACAGCTGCATATGTAATATATTAAAATAAACATAACCCTCGAAGTAATTTAGTTTGCCACTGACGATTCAATAGCAAGTTTGATTATGTGCCTTTCTATATTTTTCTGTATGTTTTCATTGTTTTTTAGTTATATTATAAACTATATTAAATATTATTTCATATATTTTCAAGCTTTATATCCTAATTTGTTTTCCTATTTATGAGCATGCAAGAATCTGAATGTAAGAAAAGGAAGAAGGACGAGCCCTATACACGCCGCCGCAACTGATTTGACTTTGGTTTTGAATTCATGTAAATTCCCTGTCAAAACAATACTCGAGTGCGTCATATACTCATGTATAGTTCCATAGTCCTTGGAGCGACGGAATATCTAGTTATATAATAGTGAAATCTGAGCTAAAGCTCTCTAACAATTTGAACTACTCATAGTATAGTACAGCTGTTGCGGACCACTCACCCCCTTCACCGCCTGGGCCGTGCCAATCTCTGCGGTGAGCGGCGCCGGTGTTTGAATTTAAATTTAAATTGAAGAAATTGACTGCAAAAAGAAGCAGCAAGTCTGATTAAGACCCAAACCCATACCTTGAAAAATTGCTCTTGGGACCAGGCATCTTACAAGCAGAAGGATGCCGGTCATCAAAGAGAGTAAAGCCGTTGCCCTTGCTAAGACAAGAATCAACACCCTCCAAGTAACAACGGAACATGCAAAGAAGGAGCACAATATCACAAAGAGAACCATCCTTCTAAAAGAGAAGCAAGAGGAAGAAAATTATAACAAGAGGTACATAAAAATGAAACGGAAAACTTAAGAACAGACAATTTAAAAGAGCAGCTAAGAAAACCTGGGACGGTTCAATTTAATTTATTAAATTGAACCAAATATTATTTATTTATTATATTACATTATTTAATTTATTGGTTTTTATTTGTTTTATGGTTATATTGATTATATTAAGAGTAAATAATTTTGTTCACATGTTTTTATTACAAATTTCCTTGAAAATGAAATCATTAATTTTTTTCGTGATCTCCCTGTTCGGCAAATTCATTTTACAGCATTCAATATCATTATCACTATCACTATTTTGAGTCAGGAACCTCACATAGCGGGTATTTTAACCTGAATATGAATGAGAGATGAGTGTAGGATGATTCTCACGCCCATTCTTGATATTCGGGATTGACAAATAAAAGTACTTAGGGACTATGAAATTAGTTTTTAATAACAAACAGTATTAATATTTAACATAATTATTATTAGGATACTGGTTCCGAAGAATGGAACTGTACAGAAATAGGACAGGGCCCCCCTAATATAGGGGCCCCTGTAATATAGGGTTGGATTACGATATGCTGACCACATATCGTAAGCCGTAAGGCCTATCCACATTTATAGGCCTAGGCCTACTTACGCTCAGGGAAGAACACAGGCTACCAGAATATACATCGTAATGGTGGGAGATCGCGTGTGCTCTTGCCGCGAAACTAGAGGAAACGCAAACTCTCCAAACATTCTGTATACCGGATATCGGGTTTTAATCTTTTAATCGTTTGTAAAGGTTTTAGGCTGGTGTTACGCCGATACCCAGAGGAGTCTTAAGGTATTTTTTGCATACGTAGCTTGAATAACCAATTAGTACAGCATCACCGTAACTTCCAGCCTCTAATAATACTTTATTGCAACAATTGTTAAAATGTGTCAGTCAAGGTTACTCTACATCTACAGACATCTACAAGGACATCTACAGACAATGTCAGGCATTTCTAGTGCTGAATTACAAATAACCAGGACATTTAAAGAAAATCCTATTTCTGAAAATCACGCCATTTTCGGTATCCAAAAATAATATTAGTTATCATTTTGATGTTTGAAATTTTTATTTTTGCATAATCGACTACTATATAGGTTATATTGAAAAATAACCGCACGCACTACGATTAATTCGTGACGCACAATGCTCTGTTCAAATAAGTTTTCTATATTCAAGCATATAATATTACTTACAATAAAGTCCTTTTAGCGGATTTTCCATTGGGAACAAGCTATTTATGGTTAGTAAAGCACAATTTGTTGTCAATAGAACCTTGTTTATTAATACCTATCTTAACTCAATTTTTATGAAAACTTTTTAAAAAATAAATAGCGAACGTGGTTTTTTACCAAAATGTAAGTGAAACAACACATATAGTTGATGTGATGCTAACCCAAAGTTAAAATTGTTAACTGGCCAAATTTGGCCAGTTAAAAACGTTAAACTGGCGTTAAGAAAGTATTGTTGAGTGCATGTATTTACATAGTAGTCAAGTCTGGTAATATTTAACTTTATCATATGTTCTTTGTTTACAAAAATGTAAACCCCGGTTAGCACTCCAGTTCAAGGAATCTAAAATTACGTTAAACTGTGTTTGCTGATTCTATCCAGTTAAAAGATTTTAGCCAATATTTATCAAGGATTTCCACTTACCTTTATTCATTAATTAGATTTGTTTTAAATCTATGGTATCTATAATGAATGTATTTAATTTAAATGCATATCGTGGCACAAGTATACGATACATTGCTATACCTTTTTTGGGGTCAATTAATTGAAAAATTTATTTTAGGAAAAGGCCTGTGATAGTTTTTTAACAAAATCTTGTGCCTTTTAATGTTTGGAATGTATGCAATATGTATAATAACTTTTCTACACTGAAGCCGACAATTCAGTAAGTGTAGGAGTTTCGGTGTTTTTTTTTACTAACCATTAAATTTTAATATCACATGTAGATTTTGTTATTGTTTAGTTATAGCTTCATATCATTGTAGGAAAATGAAATTTAGGCTGTGGAAGCCTATTTATGGGACTGATAGGTTTGTTTCAAAAATAATTTGTTTAAATATGAGAAAAATATTGCAAGAATAAAAACTTATAAATACTATTGCAGTATAGACCCTACTTACTACTCTGACAACTCTAATTTGGCACGTAAAAATAAAGTTATAGGCTCGCTAAAAGTGAATCAATTGATTATTTTTCAAATTAGACACCGCTTTAAAATAGCTTTTATTTAAATAACCTGTACACACTTAAGATTTATCGTTATGTTTTAAAAACAGAACTACCGACCTATCTGAAGTATCCTATAATAAATTAAAGTTGACTATCGATGGATTCAAGAATTGTTAATACCAATCCTTCTAGTCGGCGAACTACGAACTCATCATCAACATTTTCTTCAAATGCAAAATGTATTGCTCTTCTTCTTGCGTTCGGTCTTTGCATTGCATCATCAGTGTATTTATACAAAATAAAGATAAGAATAAATTTTAAGCTAAATTAACTGAGTTACTAACTATCAACCTGGCACTCTTTAGGTTTCGCTTTCTAACCATTTAACAAAGTTTAAACAAAGTTGACTATATCTTTAACTATTAATTATATATTTAATTTAAATAATAGGCTAATGTTTAATAATAAAACTACAGTAAATACAAAAATAAGATAAACGTGTTTCGGGAAAGCCCCCCTAAAGCCTCGTCTATACGGGAGTAGTGGGGTTTGGCCGGTCCTGGCCCAGGTCAAGGTCAGGCGGTTGTAACTGTTGTAGGGGTAGTAGCGGCTGGGGTTTTTTTGACAGTGATGGGTGGGTTTTGGAAGTGGGTCAAGGTCATCCAGAGGGGGTTTTTAAAAATATATTTATTTAATAAAAACTCATCAGTGATTGGAAAATTGCTTTGTCATCATTTGTAGCAGTAATAGTTATTTTATTACTCTGTATGGGATGGGAGTCAGTGCTTGTATGGGTGAATCCCGCTGTGTGTCCATAATTGCAAAAAAGGAGAGGTCCTAGGTGGTTACAGTGCGAGTTGATAGAGCAGAACAAGACATGTGTCTGAGGAAGAATGATCATATAAACCTGGTAATATAGTGAATAAGAATAATTGGATAGGATCGTCAATAGGTGTAACAAGATTTAAATCTTGATATTTCAGCATTTCAGTTAAGACAGAGTGTAAAATAGGATCAGTAGAACAAGTATTACAAAGGTTAGATTTTACAAAGTACAACGGGTGAAAACTGAAGTATTTTTTAAGCTTACTCAATGTAGTACGCGGTTTTGAAATTGTGGAGTTAGATTGTTTCTGTAAAATGTGTTTTGTACGCAAAAGTTTTAAATGTAAAGTGTGCGAATCCATAATAATATTCAAAGGGGAGATGTGTACTCTCCAAAATTCAGCGAGTATATGATTGGTGCCCGCGAGTGTGTCTGAATATATAGAGACTAATTAGCATAATAAGCGCAAACATATGTTAGAGTAACAAGAGTAAGTTAAAAAATGTTTGATAGTCTTAGAGACTTACGGATAGATGTTTACTGTTGCCCTATCGCCATTATAATGGCGCACGCGCGAGGTAACGATGCCGCTTATATAGGGTTGTGTGAACCCCCCTAACCCCCTCCCCTAAGAGAATGAGATAAAAGGGAAGAACTTTGGAGATTTCAGTTCTTTGTCGGGGCGGCAGCGTAGCGAAAGGTTCTAGTAGGGGGAAAAATAGTTAATAAATTTTTGTAAAATTTTTAAAAATTACCGCTAGTGGTAGAAGTTAATTAATTATTTTATAATGGTTTAAGAACTGTGTCGTAGACGATTAATCGCAATTACATCTAGCATTTGTACAGGTAAAACTTGCAGTATAATAATTATATATTAATATATGGGTGTTAACTGTTTATAGTCTAAGTAGTTTAGTCTAGCAGCAGAAGTTAGTTAATTATTCTGTAGGGGTTAACTTATATAATAAGTATAAACTAAAATAAAAATAGTAACGCGAGATTATTTGATATATTATATATAAAATAAAAGTGTATTTTTATATGTTAAGAAATAGTTGAAAAAATAAATTACATAAAAAAATAGCAAGCTTAACAGGTGTAAGTTAAAACAAAGCATATGTAACATTACTAGGTGGTAGAGACTTACAGATTAGTTGTTTCAGCTGCGGTACCTGGGGAGTGAATGGCAGACGCGTGGGTTTGAATGAAAGAGAAGAATTCCTGGAGACTACATTTAAGCCTATTACAGAACCTTTAAAACAGATAACAGAAACAATTGGTAAACCTCATTATGAAGGAGATGTTTTACTACCTATTTCTAAATTTGAAGTAAAGACTTTGAAAATGAAGAAGATGATGATTCTTACACAAGTGATAGTGAAGTTTCTCAAAAAGAAGAAGAAACAAAACAAGAAGAACCAGAAATAAATGTTCAAAAAGAAGAAGAACAAGAACAACATATACCTGAAGCAGAACAATCAATTCCAAATCTAACAAAATTAAGTAGTGATATATTGCAACAAGGACCTCTTGGAAGAAAGTATATCATGAAGATGTTACATGAAATAAAAGCTAACCCAAAACTACACAAGTCACATGTATATGGAGCGAGAATTGATGGAAATGAATTAAAAATAGGAGATTCAAAAGTACATTTGACTGAAGATGATGACATTGTTATTGGTGAGCATAAATATAAAGGAACAAAAGGATTATTTGAACTGATTTTTAAAAATATACCTATAAAATATACACTACAAGATTTAAATACTTTTAAAGAAATTTTGCAAAATACTAATGCTCATAAGAAGAATTACTCCAAAGATTCAATGATAAATAGAACACACGCAACTAAATATACAGTTGTAATAAAAAGATTGTTTCCCCTGAGAAAACTACCAACATTACGAACTGCGCCTGCATTGAAGAAACCGCTAAAGAGGAAATCTTTATCACTTATGGACTTATCACTTATGGATGAATATGGTAAAAAGAAAAAAGGAGAATCTTCAACGTCTGGTAAAGGTTTAATGAAAAACCTATATAATACAAATGTGATTTACTATAATGATATAAACAAATTGGTCGATAGAATGAGACTATTACATGAAGCCATGGAAGCTGGTCATACAGGTTTAAATAATGAATGGGTGGCTTTAGTTGACGAACTTCGAAATCGTGGAATAGTTGTATAAATCATTACGGATATATAAGAGAGCTGTGAGTATACAGTGGATCAGTTCAATCATGAGTGTCGACAAGTTCGGACGGTACTCCAGGCTAGGAGTGCAAGGAGGAGAAAACAGAAAAAGAAGTGGATTGCCGCAAACACCTGAAGGTGACTATGATATGAGTAACAAACGTTTAAAATTTGTTAAAGACCCAGAAGAAGATACTGATGGAGCAAATTTAAAAACAGTAAAAGAAGCAACTTCAACATCATTGAAATTAAACAAGAATACTTACGATGTTAAATCACATAGAATAATTAATGTTGGTAAACCAACTGACAGTTCTAATGCAATTAATAGAGAGTATTTATCATCTGAACTTTCAAATACTTTAAAATTGCAGTGGGGTAACAATTTAAAAGATGGACAAACATATGATGCTGGAAATCATAGGATAACCAATGTGGCAAATCCAAAAAATGATAAAGATTCAGTTAATAAAGAATATTTACATTCTATAATACCGGAAAAGACTCAACGAGGATTTTCTTTTTATAAGTTTATTATAAATGACATTGGATACCCAAAGGAAGACGGCGATGCTGTAAACCTAAAATACATCAAGGACAACTGTATTTTACAAGATGCTGATAAAATCGATTGTCATGGAAAAGCATTGTCAAATGTAAAATTTGGTTCTCAACCAAAAGACGCTGTTACTATGGAACAATTATCTAAAGAATTAAAAAGGGGAACATCAAATTTTGTAAAACATGAAGATGCCGTGCTAAAGCGAGGAAATACATTTATACATGGAAATGAAAAGTTTGATTTAATGCAAGGAAGTAATGATGAATGGGATGCGGGAGGTAAAAGAATAACAAATGGAAGATTTGGTGAAAAAAGTTCGGATGTACCTTTAATGGCACAAACATTAATTGCGGGCGGTCCTTTATTAGGCACATATGAAGGTCATAATAGAAGAATAAAAAATATAATACCTGGTTATGAAGAAAATGATTGTGTTACAGTGAAACAAACAATAACTTGGGACAAACGCAATGGAACCAAATTTGATGCTAAAATGAAGAAAATAATTAATATTTCACCAGGTGAAGATTTTAATGATGCTGCTACTATTGGACAAGTCATAACAACATCAAAAAGTGATTCGACCGCTTACACGTGTAATGATAAACGTATTATGCAGTTACACGATCCTCAACATCCGAAAGATGCTGTAACTTTAGATTGTTTAATAAGAATAGTGGGCAATTTACTTATTGATACCCACAATCATATAGCTAGTACAACGAGTCATGTGATAATTCAACCCGATGAACGAGAAGCTTGGATTAAAAATAGAATCATAAATCAGTATGTAATTAATTTGAATAATTAAATATTTAAATATAAAAATTGTGCATAAGGTATTCATTTATGTAAAGCAGCTCGTGGAGTAAACACGCTGGTTATATAAGACGACATAATGAAGACCGCACCGCTCAGTCTTCGTCAAGACAGCGGCAAGAAAGGACGTGGTATTACATCAGCTGCATTATCCCTGCTCAGACAGATTCCTGTTGGTGCTGTTCTAAATAGAACAATAGACGCTCTACCATACGAATTTCATCTGCCCGGAGGTTATCAATATTGTGGACCTGGAACTAAGTTGGCAAAACGTTTAGCAAGAGGAGATCCTGGAATTAATAAATTGGATCAAGCCTGCAAAGAACACGATATAGCGTATTCCAAGTTTGCAGATTCAAAAAATAGATCGATAGCAGATAGAGTGCTAGCGGAAAAAGCTTGGCAAAGAGTTAAATCAAGTGACGCTAGTATTGCAGAAAAAGCATCAGCTTGGGCAGTGACAACAGCCATGAAGACGAAAGCTAAGTTTGGTGGTGGAAGACGACGCGGGAGAAAACCTAGTAAAAAAGAAGCTGCAAAGAGAGGTGGGAACATTAAAAGAAGACGTCGCACTAACCCTAAAAGGAAAGTCAAGAAAACATCCATATGGTCAATGGTAAAAAACGGATCGGGTCTTTACTTAAGACCATACCGTGTGTATTAAATGAGAAGAATAAATTGATAATTCCAAATGAAGCATTAACAAACTATCAATTGTCAAAATATGTGAAATGTTTAAGAATACCATTCTTCAGAGGAGTTTTTATGAAAGATACATTACCAAATAGAGTGTGGAAAAATGAAACTGGAATAGTAAATTTAGACTCTAATTATGGACCAGGTACTCATTGGGTATGTTATAAAAAACTTGGAGAAAATGTTTACTACTTTGATAGTTTTGGAAATTTACCGCCACCAAAAGAACTTCAACATTATTTTCGGAACTGCAATAATATATTCTACAACTACAAAAGAGAGCAACCTAGCAATACGGAAATATGCGGACATTTATGTTTGGAGTTCTTAGCGAAGAGCGTCAGTCAGCTTTAAGATGTCATCGTATACAGTGTCGCTGAGTGGAAATTCATCAACATTGAAAAGTACACTTTTCCCAGCGTTACGTTTATCTACGGACAAACTATGGGAAGCAGCATTATTGGATTTGACTACATACAATTCAATTCCCAACGTTACAGAAGGAAAAAATAATTTACTACATTATTATGAAAGTAAAGATGAAAAAGGAAATTATTCACAATTAAAAATAATTCCATTATCTACAGGAGCATATGAAATAGACGATATAAACCAAGTATTACAAAAGAAACTTGGAGAAGAAAATATTTCTATAAAAGGTAATAATAATACATTAAAAGCAGAAATAACTTCAAAGTATTATATAGATTTTAGCTTAGACCACTCAATCGGCAATTTGCTCGGATTTTCAAAGAAGAAAGGAATTTTAGCTCCTGGAAATGATTATACTGGCGATACAACAGTAACAATATTAAAGGTGAACAGTATTAATGTAACATGTAATATTATACACGGATCATATAGAGATGGAGTAAATCAACATATATTACACACATTTTACCCAACAGTAGCTCCTGGTTTTAAAATAGTTGAGAAGCCACAAAACCTGATATACCTACCTTTAAACACCAGTTTCATTTCAGACATCGTACTGAACATATTGGATCAAGACGGCATTAGTGTTGACTTTAGAGGAGAAACAATAACTATACGGTTACATATCAGAGCAGCAACATAAAGTCAACATGGGATTATCATTTAAACCACAACAGAAGAGTCGGGAGCTCAGTAGCTCCTCAACATTCGACGAGTTAACACCGGACAACATACGCTTCCTACAGAAGATCGGACTAAAACTTGCCAACCATGGATATACTGGATATAGCGCAAGGACCGACATTCGACGAAACCCTATGGGAGAAGGAATATCACACTCACAACCCTTACACTTCATCAAAATTAAATAATAATGATGAAATAAGGATTCCCATTCAACAACAAGATATCTACACATTACCATGTGAAAGTTATTTATATATCGAAGGAAGAGTAACAACATTGGATGGAAAATCTAGTTCAACTGTTCCTTTTATAAATAACCCTATGGCATATCTGTTTGATGAAATTAGATATGAGATATCTGGAGTAACAGTTGATTCAACAAAAAAAGTTGGTATATCAACAACTTTAAAAGGATTGACTTCAATAACACCCCATGAAAAGAATTCTTTAATCTCAGCTGGATGGGTGACTCCTGATAAAGACACTATTACTCCTAATTCAAAAGGTTACTTTGATTTTAATGTACCTTTACGATTGCTTTTGGGATTTGCAGAAGATTACAAGAGAATAATAATAAACGTAAAGCAAGAACTGGTACTGCTCAGATATTCAACAAATAAGGATGTAATACAAGCGCCAAGTGGAACTAAAGATGCCGATTTGGAATGGCAACTTCAATTGGATAAAGTTGTATGGAGAGTACCTCATGTCAGATTGGCGGATGAACATCGAGTATTATTATTGAAAAAATTAAAATCTGACCGTGATATTGTAATACCATTTAGAAGTTGGGAATTTCATGAATACCCCATATTGCCTCAAACAGAAAGACAAACATGGACTGTTAAAACCTCTACTTATTTAGAACGGGCAAGGTACATAATAGTCGGTTTTCAGACTAAACGAAAAGATGTTATAACTGCGCACGCTGGTCAATTTGACCATTGCAAGATAAAGAATTGCAAAGTTTTTTTAAACTCTCAGTTCTTTCCATATGACAGTTTAAATGTTTCATTTGACAAGAAACGTTATTCCATTCTATATGACATGTATGCAAGATTTCAATCACCATATTATGGTAAGACGAATACACCACTTTTATCACCAGAACAATTTTATTCAAAAGCTCCAATTGTTGTAATCGATTGTTCAAAACAAAATGAATCTGTAAAATCTTCAAGTGTAGATATAAAAGTTGAAATGGAATTTGAAGATAAAATACCAGATGGAACTTCAGCATACTGTTTAATTCTACATGACAAAATAGTTACTTACACACCACTAACAGGATTCGTGAAGAATGTACTTTAAGAAGGATTAATACAACATCTGCAAGATTTGTAAGGTTTTTACAAAAAATCAACAATATCTAGGTCATCTGCGAGTATAAAAGTGAGAAAAAAGAGCTGGAAATTCATTTCATCTTTGATTGTCGTATGGGTAACATCGTCCGCAAGATGAGTTCTACTACATCAAGTGCTAATGAAGAAACTACACCTTTTATGGCTGACAATAGTTTGGATATAGAAAGACAAGTTGAACAGGAAATGGATGAGTTCCTCAAGTTTAAACATAAGAAGACAGAAGAAGAGGAAGTTGAAAAAGAAACAAAGAAAAGAAAAATTGAAGATAACATTTCCACCAACATCTTAACGGAAGTATTTCTTCGGATATTTTATCCTATTTCTTCTTGTATGACAAAGACTGTATCTGCTGGAGTGATGAAATCATTGGATTACTCTCCTACTGTTATTTTAAATCATGGATCTAAAATGGTAACCTTCACTGAAACTTCTTGGGAATCTTTTATGAAACATATACATCTTTTGGAATGTTATCTGAGTAACAATACATTTGGAAGAAAAACAAAACTAGGTTTGTTGGAATCAAATATTGAAATTGATATTGTTAAACAGCGTGGTCAACAACTAGTTCGATTTAGAGATTTAACTAAATATAATATAAAAATACATTTGACTAAAGAAGAGTTTTACACTTTAACTTGTGCTACTGGTCCTATAACAAGATATTTAAAACAGCTAATATTCTCAAGTGCAATTATCAAAGACTATTTAATTGATGCATTGGATAAACAACCATATGTTCCAATCCTATATGGTCCAGTAGATACTTCAATCTTCAATAGGATACCACATGAAGTAGATATGTGGAGACAGTTACACCACTATCAAACCAACTTTAATTTAGATGAAGAAAAGCAAGAAACCAAGGAAAACAAATCAAGTTTCAACAATCAACAATCGGCAACAAATTGAACAAATAAAGAATATTGTAAGTAAAAAGAAGAATATTGGGGGTATAAAAGGTTGTCAATCTGGATTAACATACCAGTTGCCTACTGAACGTCATCATGGATAAACAAGTTTCATTCTCTAAGAAGATAGAATTAATGGAAGTAAAGCAAGGTATCATAGAGTTTCAAGCATTCCGTGGTAATGATGGAAATTTTATAATTAAAGAGTTAGTGGTACTAGATATGATAACATCTGTTGTTTATCACTTTTTATTTATGCCTCCTTTACCATTCAACAGATTAACAACCAAAGCTAAAGTAACAAACAAATGGTTGATGAAACATTTTCATAATCTAAGATGGGATGAAGGTTTTATAACCTACAATATGATGCCACACATTATGAATCATTTCTGCAAAAAGTTCAAAACTATTTTTACAAGAGGATTGGAAAAAGCAAATTGGATACAAGCATATACAAACCATGAAGTAATAAATGTGCAAATGGAGAAAGATTTTTATTGCTACTTTGATAACATCTGTATTTCATCTAAAAACTTTAAACATCAACAGTCTCAATGTGCTTTAAAAAACGCATATCGTTTAAATGTCTATCTCCAGCAAAGTGGTGGGGGAAACGAAGGGTATAAAAGCGAGAGCGGCACTATGACAATGCATCAGTATTACTCGAACCTCCGGGGAGTCAACACCTCTGACGCGCAAACACAAGAAGAAGAAGACGAACAATAGCAAGAAGAAGATAATGGCGTCACAAAATTTTCTACAATCGCTTGTTGATCAATTCAACAAACATTCTAAATCTACTATACTACCGACAAAAAATGTTCAGAATTGAAGGAAGAGAAACATTATATTATTCACACTATTAAGAAAATGGAAACATCAATTGGAGACGCTATCAATTGTACATTAAGTGAAGCACCCTACACACCTGGTGATGAACCAAAATTTCAAGTATTTCTTCCCAAACGCTTCGTTCAACTGCTGCAGAATGAAGATTTACGACTGATTCACCCCGGCGAATTCTACTTAGCAGCTCACGGTCCTAGCGGAAGCAACTCTACTGAACTTACACTTCATGTTATGCCTACTAGCAACTAATCTGTAGTTTATATATACTGTTGTACATGTATGTAACTGATTATAAATAAATAAAAAATAAAAATAAAAAAGGCAACATATCGATAGTGTTTCTGCACTATCGATATGTTGCTTTTTTAAAAACACGTTTGGGTGACCTTGACCTAGTTTTGAGGGTATATAAAGGCCGTAATTTTCTTGAGGATCTCATCAGTCTACGACTACCTTTCGTGCTGTACACATCTCTGTTGGCTCTCCAGTTATTACAAATAACAACATGTCTCTTAAGGTTAAGTGTGCATCATATGATACTACCACCATCACAACTTTTGAAGAACTCGACGATTTTACTAATGAATTGCGAGTGTTACTTGCCGGTGGTTATCGTTTAAATATTGATGTTTACGCTAACAACATGAGGATGTTTCCTAAACAAAAATTCTGCAATGAAGAAGTATTTGTTTCCACACAACCTTCAACTACAACACCATCTACTCAAAGTAATGTTAAGTTCCAGAAATATTACTGATGTTGAATAATATTGAGTGGTCCCTGTGGCATCTATAAAAGGAACGCGTAACCTAAACAGAATCATCATTTGCTTCCCAACTGACGCAGCGAAAACAACTACCACTACCATGTTGTACAGAATGATGATTGAATTCAATGGAAAAATCTACGGAAAAGACTATCAAAGTGTAGAACAAATGACGTCCGATCTTCAAGTATTGACTAAAGAAGGATTCCAACCAAAATTAATTCTAAAATTTCCTGAAGTACATCCACTATCCACTGAAGATCTCATTGCTATGGCTAAAGAAGAAAAAGAAAAATACAAACAAGATATAAAGAAAGAAAAAGAGAATGAAAACTCACTATCTTAAATAAATACATCTAACACTTGTAAGATGTTCTTTTTTAAAACTCCATTTGGATGACCTTGAGATTACCCCCACCACTTTTTCTAGTCTATAAAACACACTATCCTACACTATACACCTTCATTTCTTGGCTAAACTTAGAAGCGTCAACATGGAAAACAAGAAAGACAAATACAAACCACGCTATTGTTGTGAACAAAAATGTACCGATATAGGAAGATGGATGGTAGACGGATTAGCTTGTAGAAAATGTGAATTCTTCGGATCTTGTTACTGCAAATGCAAGACAAAACAACTACCACCACCAGAATTGCGAACCTTCAAGATTTATAAATCAAGATACTTCCACACTTGCTGTCCCCAGAGATGTATCAAATTTCATCCAGAAAAAATTGTTAATTGCCGAGAGTGTAATGCATGTTATAAAGACGACTTTTGTACATGCATCATAAATGCGTGCAAGTACAGATCTGATTGGTCTACTGATCCTGTTGAAGCTTCAGATGTATAGCTGTAGTCACTGACTGCAGCCCTTTTTTAAAACTCCATTTGATTGACCTTGAGATTACCCCCACCACTTATTTTTTACAACATATATTCTACGGATCATTCGATACGCTTCTCATTCTTATTTTATTACTTGCACTGACAACAACATGGATGATAAATTCATTTCCTTTCAACATTTAGTTACCGACAGAGAAGAGATGGAAGCCCTATTCCAAAACTTACTCACACTCATTGATAACTATCCTTTAAGATGGATCAACATCACAGTGCAATACGTCAATCCTACCAAAATATTTTCATCCTCATCATCTTCTTCTGCCACCTCCATGTCTTCATCGTCGCAAAGTGCAGAGGAAGAGGAACAGACAACTAATGGTGTTAAAATTGTTGAATTAAACGACGAGGAACAAAAAATGCAAGCTCTGGTTAAATATAAATTTAATATTTAATTTATAAAAATTATTAGTGTTTCTAATTTATATTACAGCTAATACTTATTTCTACACACCACCCATAACCTACCCAAATGGGATTTTGCGGCAAAATGCTCTGGCCGCCGGTTCGCATATGATTATATCATCCTTTCCCCACCACTCTACCACCCCCACCCCTCTACTTCCCCCTCCACCACCTTTGCCCACATATAAGCGACCCTCTGACCATCAGTAGTGCAAAATTGAGGATGCTGGCCCAGTTCAAGGTCACCTGAGGGATGACGTCATCGAGGTCAATGACCTCACCGATGACGTCATCGATGACGTCATCGATGACGCAATCGATGACGTCATCACTAATGACGTCATTTCGATGACGTCACACCCATGACGTCACAGAAATGACGTGCTGATGACGTCATCACCCCTTACGTCATCAAAACGACGTCACCGACGCCACTAAGGTCAAGGTCACGCAGAAACTTAAAATTTTTTGGCACTTTTGCCGTTTCTCGCACTACGCTCCGAGTTTCAGTCCGAGTCCCCGTGACCTTGATCACTTGGAGCGAATATTACATGAGAAACGGCAAAAGTGCCAAGTTAAACCTGAGTTTCTGACATGACTCTGCCTAAATGGGCAATCGGTAATCCCTCAGGTGACCTTGAACTAGCACAACACCCCCAATTTCATATTACTGTGACCTTGAAAACTTAACAACGGAGCGCCGACACCGATGCGCACCCCACGACAGCCACCGAGTGACTGACTGTCAGGCTCTGTGTACTCTAGGTATATCGGCTTGAGAGACTAAGACTCTAAACTGTCAGGAATGGGAGTAACTAACTGAATTTTGCAAGGAAAAGTCATTTCATCTAATATCCTAAACAAATCTTCATCAGTAAAACTGACATTAGTCTGTTTGGTATAAAACCTAGGGTGTCCACGCAACAGTTTGCGCCACTTAGCTAAAGTCGAAACCTTCTTAACTTTGAGTGGTGGATAGTGAGCAACTAACAAAGTCTTAACACGGCTAAGTTTCTTACCTAAAGCGTCCCGCGACATGGCTTCCCCTCACAAAAGTCCGCACAATACTGAGAGACTGCTTGTAGCGCATGAGTCAAGGGAAAAGAGGTGGGGGAAACAGCAGGAGTGGGGGAAGGTCACAGTGGTGGGGGAAGGTGAGGTGGTACGCTGGAGTATCGCATCACTTCACCATGAGCTGTCCTACAGTCAACACACTGTTCTCTCGGCCCGAGTTGGCACTAGAAGAAACATTTCTGTACAGCTTAGGCTGTGAGAGCCGAGGAAGCAAAGTCAAAGTGGAAATTGTGTTAAACTCCAAGATGAAGAGTCTCCTAAATAAACTAATTGTATCCCTGCAATCTCCTATAACTTTAGAGAAATACAACTTTATTAAGCGACACCTCATACTTTGGCAAAACGAAGCGGAAATGGAAAAGATTACAGTAAAATTAATGTAACTTAAAACTTGGACTGGACACTCATGGCGATACCACGTGGCGTGCAAACGCCACCCTAAACATTACAAGTTAGGTTATTGAGCACCTCTGGTACGATAACCGATGTGGTAGAGTTAAAGTGTGATGACCTTGAGTCAAAACACTGAAATACCACAAGTCGATATCGTCCCAAAGTTAAAGTGTAGTAACCTACATTCAGAACTTGTAAAATTACTTACATATAGAGAGCTAGAGAACAGCGAGACGCACCGCATGGAAGCCGGAGACATACTGGCGAAGCGGTGTTGTGCAGCCTAGGGACCCAGTTGTGGTGGGGGTATAGCCAACACTTAGAGTACAAGTGTTGTGGGTGACCTTGACCCACTTAACTTACCTGACCCCCCCCCGACAAAAATGCGAACCCCCCCCCCCGACAAAAATGCGAACCCCCCCCCACCCCCACCCCCTCCCCCACCCCTGATATCCTGGGCGTGGCAGCCCCGGCGGGGATATAAGGGGGTCCAGCCAGAGCCGGCTCGCAGTCCGCTCCCGCGCGTTGAACGTGAACGACCGGGACGGACCGCCATAGGCATCACTAAACATTGAATGGCGCCTTCAGTGTTTAGCGAAGTCTACTCTAACTTTAAGACTTGTATTAGTTGTAAGATATTGCGCTTGCGTTTGGGTATTGCGAATTGTTTTATATGAGAGTGTTTTACTTGTACCTTATGTCTCCTGTGTCTTTTATCCTTTGTGTCTTGTTTGTTATATGTGTTTAATGTGTATGTGCTTGTTCCAGCATTGACTACGTTGAGCTCAATTGTGTGTTGTAAGTGTGTTATATGTTTCTAAAGTGTATACGCTTGTTTTAGCAATCCCCCCTTGAGCTTTTTCAATGCTCAAAGTAAATTGTAAAGTCAGGGAACGGGAGTAGGCCCCCGTGTAAAGCCACTTTTAATAATTGGTAGGCTCCTGCCAGGCATGCAAAAGGTTGCGGATGGCATTTGGGGAGCATGTCCGTTTGTAAGCTGGCAAGCAAAAGGTTGTGGCGGCCTCTGCACTCGGACCGAGGACGTAAGCCATTAGGGTGTCCTCAGTATGTTTCCCTTCTGGAAACTCAAAATTATGTAAATGAATCTTTGTTAGCTATTTGTGTTTTTAGTCCCCAAGGCCCCCGAACATTCGTGGTTCGCCATGGATGTACGGGGGCCGAAATTTTTTAATGTCCGTGTGGCCTTGACCCACAAAGACTTGTAAAAATTCAATGCATTGTAAATTAAAAAATATTAAAGATAGGTTACGGGAGTAGGCCCCCGTGTAAAGCCTATTTTAATTATCGGTAGGCTCCTGCCAGGCATGCAAAAGGTTGCGGATGGCATTTGGGAGCATGTCCGTTTGTACGCTGGCATGCAAAAGGTTGCGGCGGCCTCTGCACTCGGACGAGGACGTAAGCCACTAGGGTGTCCTCAGTTTGTTTCCTTCTGGAAACACAAAATTATGTAAATGAATCTTTGTTAGCTACTGAAAAGACAATGCAGTAAATGTTTACAAGTCTTGCGTGGCGAAGGGTACACGACATTGGATGTTGCCTTGTTGTCATAGTTGGGTCTCTTCGGAGGCTACAGCGATGACAACCCAAGTGCCTCACACCCCCAAAGGGGGGTGTGGGGCTTAATTTTTTTAAAGTTTTTTTGTGACCTTGACCTAAATATGTAAAATCTTTCAAAGTGTTTAACAGTCAGGTCTTATTAACACAGTTAATACATTAATGTCTGTTAAAAAAATATAACAGTTAGGTATTTGTAACCCACAAGTTTGGAGTTGTTTATAGTTGGGTCCCTTGGGAGGCTTCAGCTATGGTAACATAAATGCCTCAAGTGGGGCTTATTTTTTTAAAAAGTGCGAACCCCCCCCCACCCCCACCCCCACCCCCACCCCTGATATCCTGGGCGTGGCAGCCCCGGTGGGGATATAAGGCGGCCGGGCTGCACGCACTTCTCATTCCGGTCCAAGCTCCCATACGGACAGGTACTCTCTCTCGCTCTTGAGACTTTTGTTTTACAAGTTCACTTCTTTCTTTACATCTATTCTTTTCATTCATTACAATGGGTAAAATGGGTCTGAAGCTGAAAAACTACCCATCAACTTCAACCTCGACCGACACGTCTCGACCCTCATCATCCTCGACTTCGATCCTGGAATACCTGATGACTGCGAACATCCTGAGCTGCCTGACGATGCCGCCACCGCCGCCGCCGCCGCCACAGCCCGCCTCAATGCCCAGCCTGTCGCCATTGCCGGCGACAGTGGAAGAGGCTGGTGCACAGCCATCGTCAGGAGAACTCGTCAAGTCGTCAGGTCGAGTCCCGGTAGCCTCTCCAGCACTCTCGCTGCTATCGGACTCAGGATCGGAGTCTGCGGTTTTTGAAGAGACGTCTAGGTCGAGGATCACCCCATACAGCAGAACCCGGAAAATCCTCTCATACACTACATCCCAATGTCCCTCACCTATATCCCCCATGCCACCTACACCAACCAAACCACCCCGTAAATCCATCTTCTCCCCTGATCTTCCCACCATAGACCTAACACGCTCTCCTACCCCGCCCAAAATTGTTTGCTCCATCCCGCTTGAACAATCTTTGCCCCTTCTACCTCCTTCCAGCCCCATCCCTTCTAGCCAGCCTAATTCAGAGAAGCTCCAAGACACTCCGCTAAAGAGTCCAACACAGAAACGTAAACGCGTTAAAGCCCCTGCTGGCAAGGGTAAGAAATGCGATTACGCTTGGATGTCTAGTAAGTTTGGGGTTTTGTGTTGCCAGAAACTTGCTTGTGCAGAAGGGGATCGCTGCCAACGACACCTCAAAAGTACAGTCAAATTTCGGCAATTCAAACCCTATACTCTGTACATTAAGCCTAAAACGTTCAAGTTCAGACATCCCCACGGTCCGCAACCGCGGGATATTAGAAGGCTAAAGGTTGATGAAAAATATTATTTCATTGGTCAGACATATGGAGCAGGTAATAAGAAAGTAGAAATCGTTGTAAAAGGTGAAGGCCACCTTTGTACAATGCAAGTACCACCTCGGATGGTACAAAGAGAATTTTTCATCCCTAAAGCCTATCTAATACGAAGGAAAGGATGTGAAACCGTGTGGGAAATGGACTAGGACATGGGCCCACCAAAAAAACAAAATTGTTAGGCTGTGTTGGACAATATTTAAAAAGTCTTTTTCCAAATTATATTTCCAAATTTAGTCTTAACCCTCTTAAAGTAAGGGAGAGGGGTATTATACAAGTCAAGTTATAAAAAAAAAAAAAAAAAAACACTTGACTTGTATAATACTTTAACCTGGCGGTGATGTAAAGTCACTGGGACAATCTCAAACCGTGTCCTTGAGGGCGAAGACTAAGTTACAAAAATCTTTAACAAATAAAAACTTACCTCCAAACACTTGTAGCTTGCTACAAGTGTTTGGAGGTAAAAATTTTTCAAAGTTTGAATGACCTTGACCCATATAAATTACTGTTTAAAGTAAAGTGCTAACCTTACAACTAATGTTGTGTATCACGTGATACCCCCACTCTAACGCTCTTACTAAGCTTGTATGAGCCGTTCATTTGCTTCAGTCTGTTTCTGTGCTCCGTGGTAAACATGTCACGGTACAATTACAAAGGTGGTGACTTCTTGATAGATCAACACAATGCTTGGGAAGTGCTAAACCAGCATAGAATGGAAGTTGAGTATTGTATAAGACGAGACGGGTCTACATTTTATCTATGTATTATAAACAACCAAACTCATAAGTATGAACACTGGACAAAAATTAATTATAACAACATAGATGAGCTGTTTGCTTGGGTGTTTGAGGTGTGTAAAGTTATAGAAGAAACCAAAATAATGGGTGTGCTAAAGGTATGTAAAACTGATGACCGGGAAGACTAAGCAAAATTTCTTTAAACCCCCCCCCCCCCCGTGTTATCCCCACCACTACAAATGGGTATATATAGGAGTGGTGATCAACCGTCCTCTCATTCTGCTTTACATTGTTAAGCTGAACACCACCATGTCTGCTATGAACGTCCCAGCCTCTACCTCTGGCCCGGCTGCCTCCAACTCCAGCCCGAGCATTGGACCAATCCGATCGGGGCCTTCGTCAAGGAGTCGTGTCCGATTCTCCGGCTTTGGTCCTGTGAGGAAGGAGTTGCGGAGCAGCGGAGCTTCTCAACCAACCACGATGGACGCATCAACCCAGACTCCACCAAACATCATCGAGTGGTACGACGAAGTCATAGAGCAAAGGGACAGAATGCTAGAGAATACTCGCAGGGAGCTACTTTATATCCGGAGTAAATGGGAAAAACTAATTAAGAAGTGTGAAAGCCTGTTGGACAGTGATGATAGTGAGGATGAGAGTGGATAGGTGTGTGGGTAAAGACTTGGACTGGGACTTGTGTGTTTGTATGAATGTGTGCGTGAATGTGAAATACAGAGCGGGGGATAGATCACTCTGTGGCAATGGACTAACATGCCACTTAGTGATCTATCCCCCGTTCTGGTAATGTTTTTGGATGGCCTTGACCCACTTTACCAAGGCTAGCTAGTACCCCCACTATAAGTGTATATATACGGGTATTAACGTGCAGTTTGGTTATTCTGCTTTGTACCGCTTAGCTGAATACAGCACTGTAACATGGCTTTCAACTCCAAAACTTCTCAGGCTTCCTCTTCTTCTTCAAGAAGGCGTGCTGCCAACGTCCTGCCTGCTACTCGTGGACCTGCTCGACCATTCCACAGCATAACTGTTGCTCGGGCAAACGCCTGCAAAGCTCCGATGCTACGGACCTTGCTGGAGGTAAGCCAAGACGGACAAGGCTTGCTCAGTCCTGGTCAACGGCAGGAGCAAGAAAGGCGTATGGCGTACTTCAGGCTGCAGGGTGTAGGTCCCAGCTTGAAGTTAGGCGATCCGAGAGTAGCAAGCATCAACGAGGCAGCGGACTACATATCACACCTTCACAGTGTTTTAGAAGTAAAGGACCAACAAATTGAAAACTTAAAAGAACAATTGAAACAATTTAACTTTAATCCTGTGGAGTTTGTGGAAGCAGTGATGAGTGATAGTGATGATGAAGGAACTGAATATATATTGGGTATGTAATGAAAGACTTGGACAGGGACATGTGTGTGTGTGTGTGTGTGTAGAATACAGAGCGGGGGATAGACTACTTTGCGGCAATGGACTAGCATGCTGCTTAGTGGTCTATCCCCGCTCAAAGGGTAGCATTGGATGACCTTGACCCACTTTACAGCAAGGACAACCGGTTAACTGGTATAAAAGAGGGGGTCTATACATCTCGACTTCATTCTGCTTTGGACCTTCCAGTGGAACGCTAGAAACAATGAGTGGATCGCTGCTTGGTGCTAACTTGGACAGGTATTCTGTGATGGTACACTATGAAGATTGTAGAGACATGTTGACGGCTGTGTATGATTGTTTGGTGAGAAAAATCTTTCAAGAAAACTGCCAATTTATGTTAGCGTGGAAAAGAAACTTGTTTGTTGATGGTCATGCTACAATGCAAAGCATGAACCACCTTCATGTGTTAAAAGTAGGACATCATAATTTGGACGAACTGGACGATATGTTTAGGGAGCTGGAGTGTTTGATACATCAGGAATGTAAACCATGTGAAATTGAAATTTTTAAATTGGATATGGAATTAGAATAAAATGTGTTAAACAGGACTTGGACTTGGACTTGATTGAGGTTTTGTAGAACAGAGCGGGGGATAGATCACTTTGCGGCAATGGACTAGCATGCTGCTTAGTGGTCTATCCCCCGCTCAAAGGGTATCTTTACGTGACCTTGACCCACATAAATTGTATAGTTGGTGGGGTATAAAAAGGGTAAGCAAATTGGATGGATACAACACTTCCATACCATGGCTCCACTTGACAACACCGTGTTCCATCGCAACAGAATTGTCTCTATTCTGGAGGTAATACCTCTAGAAATTATAGAAGTAGAGGACCAACTACCTGCGGTTGATCAAGAAGAGGAGGAGGAAGAGATAATGGATATTGAAACGGACTCTGACGAAGCTGGTTCAACGGACAATGAAGTGGACTTGCACGCCTACGAAACATTAGAGTCGTCATCTGAGTCGGAAATGGAATTCCAATTGGAAATCGAAGAAGAAGAACAAGAACAAGACACTCCCCATCGTCCAATGGATAGGATGTTAGTTGCCAGAAGAATTATGTATTGTCATCGCTGCCTATTCCGTGATGAGGATGATTCCGACTCTGATGGTGATGTTTCACCCTTGTAAAAAGTTTAAACAAAAAGTTAAAAAAAAAGAATGTGAGCGGGGGATAGAGCACTTTGTAGTAAATGATGCTGCTTAGTGCTCTATCCCCCGCTCAAAATAATAATTCCAAATGACCTTGACCTACGTAAACTTGCTCAAACAGACGTCTTTGAAAAAACTTGTACAAATTATTGAATCTAGACCAAATATCATCAATTTATCAAGCCTACTGATAAATGTATTACAAACGGTTGTGTAAAGGCTAAATTTAGCACATGAGTGATAACCTGTTTCCATATGACGTCACTTTCCCGACCTATCTGCCTCGGATATAAAGGGTCCCTGTGGAGTGCGCTGCTCATTATTGCGTGGACATTCACAGAGTGTACATTCAAAGCCAAACTGTTTGAAATGGCTCTTTGCGACATTTGTGGGGAAATCTTTCAAGACGAAGATCTTTTCACCATACACAGAGAATTACATGAAGACGAAGATAGAAAAGAAGATATTACCATGGATGAAATAGACTTAGACTCAATTGACCGGTTTTTGGAAGAGCACCAGAAGCAGACGGACTACTGGGACAGCTATCTACAGCAAATGCAAAGAAAAAGACCTAGTGTGATCCAATTTGCTGGTGCTGGACCATCTACTGCTAGAAGACCTTTTGAAGAAGAAGACACTGAAGAAGAGGACACTGAAGAAGAACTGGAAGATGTGAAACAACTGCGCACCATGGCCTTGCCAGGACGAGTTGTAACACATTTCAAAATTAATAATGTTCAATTGGAATTGGAAACATTTATAACCCAGGCTAAGGAACTTGTTGGTCAAACCTTGAGGGAAGAACTAAAAAGATTAAATTTTATTAAATTTGGAATGGTGTTAGAGGCTATGTTTAACAATACTGATGGTGAAACAGCATTGAGAGCGTTCATTACCAAAAACCGAACCCTTACCTTCACCTCCAACATCGATGATATTATTGAAGAATGCTTGGAAGAACTTATAACAAAACTTCAAGAACATGAAGGAAGAGGATCTGGATGGACTTTGTCATCAATTGAAGGTATGGATGTAAGGGTTCACAAGCATGGATATGGTTTAAGGGGTAGTAGTTTTATCCCTCTACCAAAGAAAATCCAAAACACTAAATCGTGTAGGAATGTGCAAAATGAAGGTAATGAATGTTTCAAGTATGCAATGTTAACCAAGTATGTTAAAGATCATCCTGAAAGAGTTGGTAGAGAATATTACGAAAATGAACACCGCTACAACTTTCAAGGTCTCACCTATCCAGTTACCTTGAAAGACATTGGCAAATTTGAAAAGAAAAATCCTGGCGTTTCAGTCAATGTTTTTGGTCTGGATGATTCGAACAACGTTTATCCTTTGCGGGTAGTAAAAGTTGAACAGAGAAACCACACGGATTTGCTATTGATAACTAAGGGTGAAATTTCCCATTATGTATGGATAAAGGACTTTGTAGCCTTGGTATGGAATCAATTATCAAAACATAAACGTAGGTTAACAGTGTGTAAAAGATGTTTCTGTTTCACATATAAAGAACTAAGACGTGGAGGATCTGAATGGATGACGGAACATAAAAGACTCTGTAACGAGAATTATGAAGTGAAGGTTAGTCTGCCACCACCATCTCGAGCGTTTATCCAATTCAACAAAACAATCAACCAATATCGTATTCCACTGGTCATCTACGCAGATTTTGAATCTACGTTAATATCACAGGAGCTGCCGGACGGTGAGGTGACTAGAAGAACAAAATACCAGCTGCACCAGCCCAATAGTTTTTGCCTATTGGTGAAGTCAACCTTGTCTGAGAACCAATTGCAAGACTATGGTTTAACATCCACTCCAATACTCTACCGTGGGGAAGAAGCCGCTAAGTATTTTGTAGACCTGTTGTATGACATTGCTGAAAAGGTGCAACGCTTATACGGCAATGTTGTACCTATGGAACCTTTAAACCAAAAGCAACAAGAAGAATACAACGTAGCGACAAGATGTTATCTATGCAAGAAGACCTTTAGTGAAGAAAACCAAAAAGTAAGAGACCACGATCATCTGACAGGGTTATACAGAGGAGCTGCTTGTAATTCATGCAATATAAATTACAAACTGTCAAACTTTATTCCTGTTGTTTTACACAATCTTAGCGGCTACGACTCCCACTTTATTATACCAGAGTTAGGAAGAGATGACGGTAAAATTGATGTTCTTGCTACAACATTGGAAAAGTACATCAGTTTTTCAAAAACAGTAGGTAAAATTAAACTTCGCTTTGTAGACTCTTACAGATTTATGCCATCAAGTTTAGCAAATTTGTCAGAGAACCTAAGAAGAGAAGACTTAAAAGAAACAAGCAAAATTGTACCTGAAGATAAATTGGACCTAGTATTAAGGAAAGGAGTTTTCCCCTATGATTATATAACTTCTACAGAAAAGTTTGAAGAAACTAGTCTTCCACCGATTGAAGCCTTCAATAGCAAATTAAACGAAAGTGAAATCTCCGTTGAAGACTACAATCATGCATGTAATGTGTGGAATCAACTAAACATTCAAACCTTGGGGGAATATTCTGACTTTTATATAAAATTGGACGTAACTCTGCTGTGCGATGTGATGGAAGAATTCAGAAACACCTGCTTCTCCGCCTATGGACTGGACCCTCTACACTCGTACACATCTCCAGGATTAGCATGGCAAGCTATGCTAAAGTCAACCAACTGTCGACTGGAACTTCTAACGGATATTGATATGGTGCTCATGATGGAATCTGGTGTACGGGGCGGTTTGACACAAGCTGTAACACGTCATGTCAAAGCCAACAACAAGTACATCCCCGGCTTCGACGAGCAACAACCATCGGTCTACCTTGGCTACTTTGACGCAAACAACCTTTATGGTTGGGCAATGTCAAATCCGCTTCCCTACGCTGACTTCAAATGGATCGACCCGGCCACCATCGGAGACATCTCACAGATTCCAAAGGATGGTCCAAAAGGCTATATTTTGGACTGTGATTTTGAATACCCGGAGCACCTTCATGACCATCACTACGACTTGCCTCTCCTAGCCAAGACTGAAGTTTAACCGACAGGAAGATGGCCAAAATTGATGATGACCTTGGAGAATAAAGATCGTTATGTGGCTCACTACTGGGTAGTTCAACAGGCTCTTGAATTGGGTCTACGTATAGTAAGAATTCATAGAGCAATTGAATTCACCCAGTCTTGTTGGTTGAAACCATATATTGATTCCAACACTACAAGAAGAGCTGCAGCGACAACAGCATTTGAAAAGGACTTCTATAAATTAATGAACAATGCCATCTTTGGGAAGACCTTGGAGAACAAAAGAAAACACAAAAATGTAAAATTAGTGAGTGATCCTAGGAAATTGGAAAAATTAGTGCAAAAACCAAATTTCGGAACATCCATGATTATAAACGAAAATCTAGTCGCTGTCAGTATGAAGAATACAACAATAGTCATGGACCGTCCGTTATACATAGGTATGTCGATTTTGGATATAAGTAAAACCCTGATGTATGATTTCCATTATAACAAAATGGTTAAACACTACGGAAGGGAAAACATTGGAGTCGCATACATGGATACGGACGCGTTTATCTACTGGATAAAGACTTTGGACATGTATGAAGACCTAAGGACTTTTCCATACAAAGAAGATTTCGACTTTTCTGACTATCCGAAGAACCATCCAAATTTTAATGAAAAATATAAAAAAGTAATTGGAAAATTCAAAGATGAAGCAAATGGAATGCCTTTAGAAGAAATAGTGGCGCTGATGGCGAAATTGTATTCATTTAAGATGTACCACGAGAACAACACACCGACAGTCAAGAAAGCAAAAGGAGTGAAGACATCTTATTTGAAAAAACACTTAACATTTGACCACTACAAGACTTGTTTGTTTGAAGATACTACGATATCAGCAACATTCAACAATATCCGAAGCTTCAAGCATCAAGTCTACAGTGTCACCGAAATTAAAAAAGCACTGTCAGCTCGGGATGATAAAAGACATATTTTGCCCGACAAAATCCACACTCTTCCTTTCGGCCATTACTCCTTAAACCCTATCAACTAGTAACCTATTCTTCGTCCTTCTACAACTTCGACCTTATTCCTTTCTCCTTCCGTAAAAAAATGGGGAACACGGCAAGTCCAACGCCGTGTTCCCCATTTTTTTACACAAGTTTGGATGACCTTGACCCATATAAATGATGTGAATATTTAAAACAGCATTCATTGTGATTATACATGTGATACAACAAACATTGAAACCTGCAATATGAAGGACTTGAAGCAACAAATTGTCAACGAACTTCATAAACCTGCAAGAAGAAAGTTTCCACGAAGAAATACGGTGATAAAAGGAATTAATGATTTATATCAAGCGGATTTAATCGAAATGATTCCTTATAGCAAACAAAATAAAGGATATAAATACATATTGACTGTTATTAACTGTTTTTCAAAAATGGCAGATGCTTTACCACTAAAAGATAAAAGTGGCAAAAGTGTTACAAAAGCAATGGAAACAGCTATACAAAGAGACAAACATACTATTAAACATTTACAAACAGATGATGGAAAAGAATATTTTAATAAGGAATTTGCAAATTTAATGAAAAAACACAATATAAACCATTATTCAACCAATTCAGAAGTAAAAGCCTCAATAATCGAAAGATTCAATAGAACTTTAAAAAGTGCAATGTATAAAATGTTTTCCAACAGAGGATCGCACATATGGATTGATATGTTACCAAAACTTATAAACGATTACAATAACAAATTTCATAGGACTATCTTGATGAAACCAAACCAAGTAACTAGTAAAAATGAAAACCTTGTACTAAAACGTATAAAAACGAATACTAAACCAAAAGTTGAAAAACTAAAGCCTAAAAAATTTAATGTGGGTGATAAAGTGCGAATAAGTAAATATAAAGGTGTATTCAGTAAAAGATACCTGCCAAATTGGACCAATGAGGTTTTTACTGTATTCAAAGTACAACCTACAGTACCTGAGACATATATTTTAAAAGATAATAAAGGACAATTGCTTGAAGGAGGGTTTTATGGACATGAAATGTTAAAATCAACAGTAGGCGATGTATATTTAGTTGAAAAGGTGTTGCAACGGAAAAAAGATAAGGTCAAAGTACGATGGTTAGGATTTAATAAGACGGAAGATTCTTGGATACCTAAAAAGGATTTGATATAACGATAGAGAATCATTTTAGGTTGAACCATTACAAAGGATGGAGATAGTACCACAAAAAGAGAGTTTTACTATTAATAATATAGATGAACTCACAGTGGATAATTCAGAATTCAATAGTGGGAAACATGGCAATTTGTTACCAAACACCGTTCGTTGTCTGGTTACCGGACCTTCCAACTGTGGAAAAACTAATGTAGTATTCAATTTGATTACAAACCCTAAAGGATTACGATTTAACAATCTATATGTATTTTCAAAATCACTACAACAACCAAAGTATCAATTATTGGAAAAGATACTGACTAATGTGCCTGAAGTTAAATATTTAAAGTTTAATGCAAGCGAGAGTGTCATGCAGCCACAAGAAGCTAAACCATTCTCCGTGTTTATATTCGACGATGTATCTTGTGAAAACCAAAACACAATAAGGAATTACTTCGCTATGGGTCGACATAACAACATAGATAGCATTTATATTGGCCAAACTTACAGCAAAATACCTAAACAACTCATTAGAGACAATGCAAACATGTTAATTGTATTTAAACAGGACGAAACCAACCTAAAACATATATATTTTGATCATGTAAATGCGGATATGACATTTGAACGATTTAAAGAGTTGTGTGGAAAGGCTTGGGCTGAAAAGTATGGGTTCCTAACAATTATGAAGGAACAACCGCTAAACAATGGTCGATACAGGATAGGATTTGATAAATTTATATTAATACATTAAACGCGGTATAACACATTCATTGTTGTACAACACGTCTTGCTACAAACATGGTTAACCAAGAAAAATTAGTAAAAGAAATAAAATCACTTAGTGATTCTATTCGGGCTAAAAACAGAGCATTGAAACTAGGTATTAGCGAGAGGGAGAAATTCCTTGAATCTACTTTTAAACCTATTACTGAACCCTTGAAACAATTAAACAAAAAATTTGCTAAACCTGTATTGGAAGGAGATGCGATTGCACCTATTACGAAGTTTGAAAGAGAAAATGTAAAATCAGAAGAGTTTAGTGATGAAGACCCGGAATCCTCTACGTATAGTGGTTTTACCGGTGGAGAACCCGAAAGAGAGCTAGAATCACCGGACTATAGTGGAATAAAAGAATTATATGAAGTAAAAGCCAAAAGAGGACATGAAGTTGTATCAACTGCTAGTGAAGAGGAAAAAGAAGAAGAGACAAGGGAAGGTCCGTCAAACATAAGCTTGTTGGGTGAAAACATTCATAACAAAGGACCTTTAGGAAGGAAATACATGGTAAAAATGTTACTCGGAACAATTCGTAATAAGAATTACCATAGTTATGGAGCGAGATTAACAGAAGACGGTTTAATGATAGGTAATAGCCCGTTAAACGTTGACGAACATGATAATATTGTCATTGGTGATCAAAGGTATAAGGGCACAAAAGGATTATTTGAATTATTATTTGAAAATAAGCCTTCAGTATCGGTAGTGAAAGAAAAAGACATGGAAGCATATAAAAATATTTTGGAACAGACAAATGCATATAGGAGAAAGTATTTACCTGACCAGCCTCCTTTTAGATCTAAGTCTTTAAAATATAAAGAATTTGTATCCAAGTTAATACCAACTAGAAGACAAACAATGCCGTTAACACAAAGAAAACCTGTAAAACGAAGATTTATGGCATCCACTTTGGATGTAAGTGCTCAGGAACGAAGAAAAAGAAGTAAGTCCGTTACGGGTACAGGTTTAATGAAGAAACTATATAACACAAATGTGATTTATTACAATAATATCAATAAATTGGTGGATAGAATGAAACTAATACATGAAGCTAAAGAAGCGGGTCATACTGGATTGGAAAACGAATGGGTGGCTTTAGTGGATGAACTCCGAAACCGTGGGGTAATCTCATAAAAATGCGTTACTCCCTAGAATACTATTCAGTTGCACCATGAGTGTCGACAAGTTCGGACGTTACTCCTCGGATGGGTTATATTATGCCAATAGTTTAAAAAGAAGTGCTGGTTTACCACAAACACCTGATGGAGATTATGATATGAGTAATAAAAGGTTAAAAAACATAAAAGATCCTACGGATGAAAACGATGCAATAAATCTAAAAATATTAAAGGAAAAGATATCGCCAACATTAAGACTACAAAATAACACATATGACGCAGAAGATCATAGAATCATCAACGTTGGTAAACCAAATCAAAACGGTGATGCAATAAACAAAGGTTATTTGTCATCTGAATTAAAAAATACGTTAAAATTCAATGGGAAAACGTATAGTGCTAACAATAAACGTATATCCAACGTAGATGACCCTAAAGATGCAAAAGACAGCGTAAATAGACGCTATTTACATTCTTTGATACCTGAAAAGACAAAAGATGGATTTTCTTTCTATAAATTTGTTATTAATGATATAGGCTATCCAAAAACTGAAAACGATGCTGTAAATCTAAAATATATTAAAGATCATTGCATCATACGTGATGTAGGGGTTATAGATTGTTTTAATAATTGTTTAGCAAATGTTAAAGATGGTTCGGCGCCATCAGATGGTGCAACAGTGGGTCAAATGATGGAAACCTTAAAACAAGAAACAACCTCTTTTGTAAAACAAGATCAAGTAGTATCGAAGCAAGGGGATGAATTTGTTCAAGGTAATGAAAAATTTAATTTATTAACATACAAAAATGATGCTTGGGATTGCATGGATAAAAAGTTATCAAATATGGGATGGGGTTATGAAAAACATGATGCAGCTGCTTTATCACAAACCGTACATCTAGATCCAGATAAATATTTTAGATGGTTTACATGTAATAATAGAGTGATAAGAGACTTGGCACAAGGAAGAGAAGCAAATGATGCTGCAACTGTAGGACAGACCATTACAACATCATTAAAGGATAGTAAAGTGTATGATTGTAATAATAAACGTATAACAAACCTTAAAGACCCTGAACATGTAGATAATGCTGTCACTGTTAATTTTCTTGTAAAAGTTTTAGGTAATGCGATATTTGATTTACACAATCATTTCACACCGGAAGTTCTTCGAGGAGGGCCAGGTCATAAAATTTGGGATGAAGCCTCGAGAGGTGGTTGGATTAAACGGGAAATTTTTAAAAAGTACTTTATTCACCCTAATACACAACAGTTTAGATCATCAAATTGGGGTGATATTGATATTTAATAAAAGAACACAATAAACAACTTCATTTATTTCCAACTCGTCATAGAGTTAACACATGAGTTGCACATTGCGATTATAAAAGAACCATAATGACGTTCAAGTACATCAGTCCATATCGAGACACTGCAAGGAAAGGAGGTGGGATCACGTCCACAGCGGTTTCTCTGTTAAGTAAAGCTTTAAAACAAATTCCAGCAGGATCCATAGTAAATAGAGCAATAGACGCATTACCATACGAATTTCATATACCAGGAGGTTATCAGTATTGCGGACCAGGAACTAAATTGAAAAAACGACTGGAAAGAGGCGATCCTGGCATAAACAAGTTAGATCAGGCTTGTAAAGAACACGATATCGCATATTCCACGTTTGCCGATTCAAAAAATAGATCAATAGCTGACAAAAAGCTTGCGGACATAGCTTGGCAACGAGTAAAATCAAGTGACGCTAGCATAGCAGAAAAAGCAGCAGCTTTAGCAGTAACAGCAGGTATGAAGGCTAAAACAGCAGTAGGAGGTGGAAGAAGGAGGAGAAAGAGAGTAAAAAGGAGGTCAACCACAAGAAAACATGGAGGAAATATAAAAAGAAGACGACGATCTACAAGAAAAGGCAGGAAGAAGCCCACCGTGTGGTCAATGGTAAAAAACGGGGCAGGTCTTTACCTAAGACCTTATCGTGCATATTAAATGAAAGAAATCAATTGGTCATACCACATAAAGCATTAACCAATATTGAATTATTTAAATATATTTCCTGTTTAAAAATACCATTTTTTCGCGGTGTGTTTATGAAAGACAGTTTACCAAAGAAAATGTGGCAAAATGAGACTGGAATTGTAAATTTGGATAATACTGAAGGGCCTGGCACCCATTGGGTTTGTTATAAGAAACTAAATAACAATGTATATTATTTTGATAGTTTCGGTAATTTGCCACCACCAAAAGAACTTCAAAATTACTTTAAATCTGCTAAAAACATATATTATAACTATAAAAGAGAACAACCTGATAATACTTCAATATGCGGCCATTTATGTTTGGAATTTCTAGCTAAAAGTATCAGTCACTATTGAGATGTCTTCCTATACGGTATCATTAACAGGAAAATCGTCCAATTTACGAAGTATCCTTTTTCCAGCGTTACGCTTGCAAAAAGGAAGGTTTTGGGAGGCGGCACTATTGGATTTTACAACGTACAACTCTATTCCCAATGTTACGGAAGGTAAAAATAACATATTGCATTATTATAAGGGAAAGGATGCCAGTGGAAAATTTACAGACTTACAAGAGTGCAGGTTACCCACAGGTTCTTATGAAATTGATCATATAAATGAATTTTTGCAAACTAAAATGGGAAAAGACAATATAACATTAAAAGGTAATAATAATACGATGAAAGCTGAAATTACTTCCAAATATTATATAGATTTAACTCAACCAAACTCAATTGGTGATTTATTAGGATTTTCCAACGATGGGCCTGTATTAGAACCAGATGTAACACATTCCGGTAAGAAAACAGTAACAATATTAAAAGTCAATAGTATAGACATAACTTGTAACATTATACAAGGTGCTTACAGGGATGGGGCTAACACCCACATCATACATACTTTTTACCCAAGTGTACCACCTGGATTTAAAATTGTTGAAAAGCCACAAAACCTGGTATATCTACCGTTGAACACCACTTTCATTTCAGACATCGTGTTGAACGTATTGGATCAAGACGGTAACTAGGTAGACTTCAGAGAAGAGCCTATTACGATTAGATTACATTTAAAATCGACACTTTAATACAAAACCATGGGTTTAACATTTAAAAGCGAACAACCTACGGGAAACCGCATTAGTAGCTCTTCAGCTGTGGAGGAGTTAACACGCGAGAACATTCGTTTCTTAGAGAGAATTGGATTGAAATTAACCGAGTATGGATATACTGGATATAGCGCAGGGTCCAACATTCGACGAAACCCTATGGGAAAAAGAATATCACACCCACAACCCTTACACTTCATCGAAATTAAACAATAACGATGAAATTCGTATTCCCATACAAAATCAAGACATTTACACACTACCATGTGAAAGTTACTTGTATATTGAAGGACAAGTTACTAAAAAGGACGGTACTACTGTTGGTACAACAGTTCCATTTATAAATAATCCTATGGCTTTCCTATTTGATGAAATTAGATATGAAATATCAGGTGTAACAGTTGATTCCACTAAAAAAGTAGGTATTACGACAACTTTAAAAGGATTAACATCTATAACACCCAATGAAACCAATTTACTTAAACCTGCCGGATGGGTATTACCTACGATTGACACGATCACTCCAAATCCAAATGGATATTTTGATTTTCATATTCCATTACGTTTGCTGCTTGGTTTTGCTGAAGATTATAGGAAAATAATATTAAACGTTAAACAAGAATTAGTTTTGTTGAGATCTTCTAACGATAAAGACATTATTAAAGCTGCAGATGCTACTACAGATGCGACTTTAGAATGGAAATTAAAATTAGACAAAATAGTATGGAGAGTTCCACATGTTAAATTGGCTGACGAGCATAGAATGCTACTTTTAAGAAAATTAAAAGCCGATCGTGATATTGTTATTCCATTTAGAAGTTGGGAATTTCATGAGCATCCCAGTTTACCTACTACGGATCGACACACTTGGACTGTTAAAACATCGAATTATGTAGAACGAGCCAGATATATTATATTTGGTTTACAAACAGGTAGAAGAGACGCCATTACTAAACATGCAGGACAATTTGATCATTGTGACTTGAAAAATATTAAAGTTTATTTAAATTCACAATTCTTTCCATACGACAATTTAAATGTGTCATTCACTAAGAAGAAATACAGTATATTGTACGATATGTACGCGAGATTCCAAAGTTCATATTACGGTAAAACAAATACACCTTTATTATCACCTGACAAATATTTCGATGCCTACCCAATAGTTGTAATCGATTGTTCTAAACAAAATGAATCAGTAAAGTCTTCAAGTGTGGATATAAAAATAGAAATGGAATTCAACGATGCTATACCGGCTAATACAACTGCATACTGTTTAATTCTACATGATAAAATCGTAACATACACACCTTTAACTGGAATTGTTAAAAATGTATTGTAAGAACCGGTTTTGTTTCATTCCGCGAGTATAAAAGCAGAGCGTACAGACCGCTCCTCATCAGTTTGTTGCCTACTGTTGTATGGGTAGCATCGTATTCAATATGGCTTCTCCTAGTGGTACACCTGAAAATGTGGTAGATATTGAGAAGGAGATATCTGAGTTTTTAGATCCTCAAGGTCACCAGGAAGGAGGTGAACAAAACGTTTGCGGACAACTTCACGCCAGTAATAATGTTGAAGAAAAAGGTAAAAGAAGAAAGACTATACAAAAGAGAAAAAGGGATATTGAAGATAATATTTCTCCAAACATATTGAGTGAGGTATTTTTGCGAATATTTTACCCAATCTCTTCCAGTTTGGATAAAAGTGTTTTAATCGGTGTTATGAAATCTACAGATTATTCCCCTACTGTAATTTTAACTCATGGACCCAAAATGATTTTGTTTACGGACAGTGCTTGGGAATCGTTTATGAAACATTTGCATCTACTAGAATGCTATTTAAGTAGTAACATGTTTGGAAGAAAGACAAGAGTAGGACTTTTGGATTCAAATGTGGAAATTGATATTATTAAACAACGTGGTGATCATCAGCTACGGTTTAGAGACACAACAAGACATGATAACAAAATTCAACTTAATCGAGAGGAGTTTTTCATTTAACTTGTGCTACTGAACCTATAACAAGATACTTGAGACAACTGGTGTTTTCAAGTTCGATTATTAAAGATTATTTGGAAGACACTTTGGACAAACAACCGGACGCACCTATATTATACGGACCTGTAGATACTTCTATATTTAATAGAGTTCCTCATGAAGTACAGATGTGGAGACAATTGGAAAAGTACGCTCAACTACATAAGAAATCAGTAAAACAGGAAGAAGAGGAAGATGGAGGAGAAGAATCAAGTGTTAGTGATGAAAATGAAAACAAGGAAAATATAAAGATGGAAACTTAAATAACAATGGTTAGTTTTTAAAACAATAACCAAAATTTTGTGGGGTTAGGCCTATTGGGGACGGTGCCCAAGTTAAATATACACCAACGCGCCAACAACTGTACGGCCGGGTATAAAAGTAGTACCTACCGTGGTGTGGAAATCAGTTGACCTCCTGACTTCGTAATGAGCAGACGTGTGACCTTCAAAATGGACAAGGGAGAAGAACAACAAGTAAAGTCCAAGCCTGGTATTATTGAGTTTCAAGCGTTTCGTGGTAATGATGATAGATTCATTATAAAAGAACTTGTGTTTTTGGACATGAATACAAGTGTTCCTTATTCGTTTTTATTTAAACCACCATGTTCTTATTCGTCTTTAACTAGTAAAGCCGCTACTACCAACAGATGGATTTCAAAACACTTCCATCATATCGATTGGTATGATGGTTTTACAAGTTACACGGACTTGTATCACATTATGCATCACTTTTCAGACAAGTTTACCAATATTTACACAAAGGGGCTGGAAAAGAAAAGATGGATCGAAGGATTTACTCATGTTCCGGTTAATGATGTGGAATTGGATAAGAATTATCAATACATGCTGGAAACCATATGTATTTGTACAAAAAGCCCAGAACATGATAAAGATAGACATTGCGCTTTGAAAAATGCCTATAAACTCGCCTCTTACCTTCAAAATGGGGAAGTGGGGAGTGGTGGGGGTAACGGAGAGTATATAAGTGGGGAGCAGACAGGGACCTGGCATGAGTATTACTCGAGATTCCGAGACGACAACATCTCCGAGCAAGAAGACGATCTGTAACCTGACCATGGCATCTCACCAGTTCCTTCAGACTTTGGTCGAGCAGTTCAATGCTCACTCCAAGTCAACAATATTACCTGTAAAGAAGTGCTCGGAACTAAAAGACGAGAAGCACTACATAATCCATGCTATGAAGAAGATGGAGACTACAGTTGGGGAGGCCATCTGCTGCAGTCTCAGCGAGGCGCCGTTTACTCCGGGGGATGAACCAAAGTTCCAGGTGTACCTGCCCAAGAGATTCGTCCATCTTCTACAAAACGAGGATCTTCGCTCTATTCAACCAGGGTGTCTATACCTGGTGTCGCACGGCTGCACGGGTAGCAATTCTACAGAGTTGACCATCCACATCGCTGACATGCAGCAGTGTTAGATTTAAGCTTTAATGTTGTACATATGTTGTTGTTGTAATGTTTTATAAATAAACGAATCATAAAAGACAAAAAAAATAAAAAAAAACAAAAAATGCAACATATCAATATGTGACAAACTTCACGTATTGATATGTTGCATTTTTTTTTAAACTTCGCGGGTGACCTTGACCTTTGACCTTTGCATTTCACAACTACCCCCACTACCGTAATTACCCCCACTACCGCACTAGGATTCAAACCTGCTTGGATGCGAAAAACGGTCATTCTGTTGCCAACTAGCAAACGATGAGCACCTTGTACGAGCTTTGCTTACAACGAGTTATAACTGACGCATCTTAATTCCAGACGGCTTTACGAGATAATATCCCTATAACAGTAAAACAGGATATCGAAGAGTACAAGAAAGATAATAGAGGGTATTCGGGATACTCCTGGTATAGGTTCCAAGACGGGGAAAAGTTTTGTAGGCCTTGTGGCAATGCTGCCGTCAGAGACCTTCGACGGTTCGTACAGGAAGGTGGTAGAAAACAGTTTGGATTTCTAGCACCAATGTTTAGATTTGAAAACTACAAGGACACCTGTGCTATTTGTTCCATCCCTTTGTATCAATGGAAAAAGTTTAGAAGTGTTTAATTGCATCTTCCATACCCCCACCACCATTACCCCCACCACTTTTCCATGTACCTCCAAACGCTGTGCCTCGGCTTCATTTCTACTCCAGCAGCCAACCTAGCAACATCAGGATGTCTCTCAACGTCAGTTGCGCAAGTTACGAGGAGGTGAGCATCAAGACTCAGCAGGAGCTAAACGACTTATACAAGGAGTTGCAGCTGATGGTGGCACGAGGCTACCGTATAAATGTGCAAGTTTACGCTTGCAATATACGGAACACCCGGCAGTCAAAGGAAGAGCCTGGACACTCCTCAACGGCTTCCTCACCAGCATCCATGAAGACCGAGCCAGACAACTTGGACTACTTCAGCTGACTAGCAGTTGTATTTCTTGTCCTAACCATTGTAGAATATGTATATTTTTTCATTATATTAAAGAAGTAAAAGAGCAAAAACACCTATCTTGTTACTGACATATAAGCTCAGTAACAAGATAGGTTTTTTTAAAACACAATTTGGATGACCTTGAAACTTCCCCCTCCACTGCTTTGTTACCCCCACCACTTGACTATTGGTGTACATGGCACATCGCAATTGGAAACCTCATTCCATCTTCAACAGCCACATCGACAACATCAACAATGGCAAACCTACCAACAGATGAAAGATGTCCTCACGCATGTTGTGACTTCGTCCACGAGTTGGAGAAGAGGATGCAGGAGAGGGCGATAAGAAGAAAGCAGATACACTCAGAAAATATCATGATAGTCAACGGCTATCTTTTATTGTTCGGCCTTATTATGGTTGTACTTTTCATACTGTATGGCATAGTCACATGTGTCGGCAAGGTTGCAGAAGAAAACGCTCGCCACCATCAATTGGAAAGTTTCAATGTCACTTTGTAGGTTTTCCTTTTTTTTAAAACTTCGTTTGGATGACCTTGAAAATACCCCCACTACTCCACCACACCCCCCACCACTTCACCATGTTCCTGCATGAGCATCACATCAACCGTCATTCCTTGTCCGACAAGCAACCATGGCAGACAACAACACCATCAGCCAAGCTGACTCCACTACTGATGTTGGTACAAGTACGGGTTGGACACTGTCGATCGATAGTGTACACTATTTGGAAACAATTTGCGAACGGATGAAGGAAATACTGCGGGACAACCCTGGAATCATAATAGAAATGAATTTAAATCATGATTGGTCCCAAGTCAGAATGCAAGGGGACGATAACAACGGTCAACAATCTCCACAATATTCGCCCATGTCCCCGATCTACCCTTACGGCGAGTCTGACGTCGATGAAGATGAGGCTAATGAGGATGTGGGGGACAACGAGGCTGAAGAGGAGTAACCTTCATTCCTTTTTTTTAAAACCCAAATTGGATGACCTTGAGAATTCCCCCTCCACTATTTCCTTTTTTTAAAACCCAAATTAAATTACCTTGAAAATACCCCCTCCACATACTTTTGGTTTACCCCCTCTACTTTTCAATACTGTTACCACAGTCTGTAGCTCACATCATTCCTTGCTTAGCTATCATGGCGGACAGCACTCTTTCTCGAGTTGACTCCACTACGGATGAAGAATGGCCATTTTCCTGGAATGTTCATCTGCAAGACTCGGCAGAAGTGGATATGTTGCATGAGAAATTGGTGTATGTATTAAACGAAAACCCCAACATTGAATGTAGAATGACTATGGATTTCGATGCGACAGGGGTCCACACTCAACCTTCTACTTCCAGCCAGCCTGAACCTCAGCTACAGCCGAAGAACTTTACACATCTTTACACTCCAATACGGCCGGAGATGTGGTTATCAGCGAGGCAGACTCTACTACAAGTTATATTGAACCAACGAATTGGAAGCTTGTTGTTGACACCTTACACAAGGTCGACTTAGTATGTGACAAATTAAAGGAATTGATGATGCAAGATCCTGGTCTTCGTTTTAAAATTGATTTGTTTTTCATCTGGGGAGCACCTGCACGGGCTCTTCGTCTGACAGCTCTCTAAGTACAACGGATGAGGAGGAGGAAGAGGACGACTAGTTATCTTTTTTAAAACTCCGTTTGGATGGCCTTGACCTTTCCCCCTCCACTGAGTTTATTTAAGGTGCACTCTCAATGACTGCAGCATCATTTCATCGCGCACCTTCACCACAGCAACATGGAGAGTCAACTCAACTACTGTTGCGAACGGAAATGTTTTCATGGCCGAATGACATTGATGTTGCGGATGGCCTGGCGTGTAGAAAATGTGAAGCTTTTGGTCAATGCATGTGTAAGTGCAAGTCTTGGAAGAAGCCGAAACCGGAGTTGAAGACATTCCATGTGTACCAGATGAGAGGGCATAAGTACACTTGTTGCCCTGAACGTTGCATTGAATTCACATTAAAACAGCTAACTGGCTGCAAATTGTGCAACAATCATTTTGCAGGTTTTGCAAACATTATTTAGGAGCCTGTCAGTACAGATCAACTTGGCATACAGAAGCACTCACTATCAATGAAATCACTATAGATACACAAGAGTAGTCTTTCTACTCTTTTCTTTTTTTTTAAAACTCCATTTGGATGACCTTGACCTTTCCCCCTCCACCCACCTTAGTTTATATAAACCCCATTCCCACTGACCACAGCATCACTTCATCGTGCTCCCTCGTCAAAGCAACATCAGCTATGGAAAGTAAGCGCATCTCATGTTGCGAGCATAGGTGTTTGGAGATACAAGGCGTTACATATTGGTGCAAAGAAGCGTTGGGAGGAAGAGACGGGGACAACCTATTGCTGTGAGGATAAGTGTTTCCTCTTACCAAAGTGGCAAGTGGATGGGCTGGCCTGCCGGCAATGTGAATGCTTCGGATGTTGCAGGTGTAGATGCAAGAACCAACAGCTGCCACCCACCGGTACTACAAACTTTCAAAATCTACAAATCCAAATACTTTTATACTTGTTGTCCGCAGCGGTGTATTAAATTTCACTTCTCCAATCTTACCAATTGTCGGAAGTGCTACGGACAACCTGATGGGTGGTGCACCTGTTTTCTGGACTCCTGCCCGCTACAGATCGGATTGGTTTACAGATCCGTTGGAAATTGATGAGGTCGCCCAGGAAGCACAAGAGTAGTCTTTCTACTCTTCAACTTTTTTAAAACTCCATTTGGATGACCTTGAAATTTCCCCCTCCACTTCCCCATATACCTAGAGTACACAGAGCCTGACAGTCAGTCACTCGGTGGCTGTCGTGGGGTGCGCATCGGTGTCGGCGCTCCGTTGTTAAGTTTTCAAGGTCACAGTAATATGAAATTGGGGGTGTTGTGCTAGTTCAAGGTCACCTGAGGTATTACCGATTGCCCATTTAGGCAGAGTCATGTCAGAAACTCGAGTTTAACTTGGCACTTTTGCCGTTTCTCGTCGAAAATTCGCTCCAAATGGTCAAGGTCACGGGGACTCGGACTGAAACTCGGAGCGTAGTGCGAGAAACGGCAAAAGTGCCAAAAAATTTTAATTTCTGCGTGACCTTGACCTTAGTGGCGTCGGTGACGTCGTTTTGATGACGTAAGGGTGATGACGTCATCAGCACGTCATTTCTGTGACGTCATGGGTGTGACGTCATCGAAATGACGTCATTAGTGATGACGTCATCGATTGCGTCATCGATGACGTCATCGGTGAGGTCATTGACCTCGATGACGTCATCCCTCAGGTGACCTTGAACTGGGCCAGCATCCTCAATTTTGCACTACTTTCAATAAACATTTAGGTATCACAAGTTAATGTCAGTGGCTAATGCCTCTAGTTAAAGCATAGTATAATACATTAAAAATGTGTCTAATATAAAGCTTAAAACGTTTCTAACTAAATACTTCTTGTATTAAAATTGTCCTTTTCAAGCAGTAGCTGATTTAAATTCGTCACATAGATATCGATCACTTAAAATGTAAACCTCATAAAATATTGAAACTAATTGATATACCACCAGACAGTCAAACATTGATTAATACTTAGACTTTCTCATACATTTAAATTTAATTCATATATTTACTGAATTTATTCGCCTACTTCTTATCATGAATTATTACTTATTGAAAAATACTTGAATTCATTCATTTTCACTAAATTTATCGTAAAATTATTAACATTATTTCATAATCGCCAAAGTCCAAAAAGTGTTTTAAAATGAAGTAAATATATATGAGAGGATTGTTACAGTATATAAATCTGAAGATATAAAAATGTAAAATAATGGGGAAGTATGGTGTTAAATTTACTAAGCTGACAAAATTGCCTATCTTTGTATAAATAGATAAACAACTATAAACAAAATATGGGGATCACATTCAAAACAAATATGATCTGTTTCACGTTGAGACGTTACGCCTTACATAAAGTAGATATTATTATTTTAACTTTTTGATTATCATCGCATACGTGTTGTTATAAGCACTAAATAAAAAACACAATTTACGTCGTACAACACTTTATTGATTGAAATTTACATATTGGTAATATATTTCAGTGATCTATGTCACCATCTTCAGTCGGTCTGAAGATGGTGACATAGATCACTGAAATATATTACCAATATGTAAATTTCAATCAATAAAGTGTTGTACGACGTAAATTGTGTTTTTTATTTAGTATTATTATTTTGTAAACGAACAGGTTTGCAACAAAATGTTATTTATGTTAAATGCGCTTTGAATGTGTCACTCATTTATGCTACTATTTAAATAGCATACTAAAATAATTTAAAAATTAAAGTTCATTATTACGTTTAGTTTTTATTATCTTGAGAAGTAGCACGATAATCTATACTGTAAACAATAATCGTTAAGGAACTGTGACAAGCAAAAGGTTTCAAGGTTAACAGGAAAAGTTTCTCACTGCAGTCGTTCCCTAACTCCCTTGCGTCATGGTCTAAGATCACACAAAGTGTCTTGTTGAACTTGAAACTCTTTTAAGTTTCAAATAGATTTACTCAGAGTAGGTTATATTTTACAAAAATATACACTAAGAGCATATGGAGGTAAGTACGACAGTTTTTCTGTCATTGTGGTGTTGTAAGCCAATTTTACTTGCTGTTGTAAGAAATTTTAGTTTGAAATGTAAATCATTGAAGATTCATAAAATTCGAAACAACATAATTGGATAAAAGGATCGAAGAGGAGTGAAATCCTCAAACATGATTGTTGATGCCTCAGTGTATTGATGAAACAAGATTCAATGTCCAACGATAACTTCCAAAGGTACTTTCAGATCGACTCCGAACTCTCGATTTAAATTTTATAAGTGGTTAGTAGATTCAACTTCGTTGATATATTATTCTAATACGTAATATATTAATCCGTAATTTCCCAACAGAAATGCATTATAGAAAGTTGAGTGATGTTTGAGTTTTTTTTTTTTTTTTTTTTTTTTTTTTGTTTTAACCAACGGTCATACGTCAGGCATAATAGGCCTATTTAAATGCAGTTCAAATACAGTTCACCATAATTCCAATAGAGTTAGGATTTAAAAATTATTTCCTGCTTACTTTGATTATAGAAATAAAATTTGCTATTTCAATAATATGTTTAAGATAACACATATACTAGTCATATGTTTTCTGTACGGATGAATAACAATGAAAAGAATATTTTTTATCGAGTATTTCTCTGTTATTTAGATTGTAATGATTGAAAATTACAAATAAAAAAAACAAAACAAAAAAAACTGTTAATCAAAGAACAATCAGCCGACTGTGCCAAAGCAGACTAATGTAAGAAGTAACAGTAAACAAAAGTGAAAAAGTTTATGATTTTATATACTAATGTACACAAACATCTGAAATATAGTTAAAAAAAAACATAAGACGTATTCCAATAAATAGACTGTCCCTTTACACAGTAAGTAGCTTTTGTATTTGTTGTGCAGTCACTTATTTATTTACTGGCGGATAACCCATTTTAACAACACATAATAGAAAGAGTACAATTTGTAACGGAGAGCAATACAAATATGGCTACGAAGTAGATTTATACAACGAAATGAAAGAAACGAGCAAATGAGTCTTGTACTTTATCAATCAGTGTGGTATGCCTAAATGAGTAAGATTGATACAAAGACAAATATAACAAATTGCCAACTAACACAACGATGTATAAATATAGGACTTACATATACAGTACTATAAATAGTTTAAGCAAAATAACAGAGTATTGCTTAAGCTATATTAAACAACAACAGCTTACAGGTAAATATATACAACATGCAAAATAAATAACGTGTACATAATAATACACACAAAACAGTCATCCCAAATGACGTCTCTTCAAGACAAGAAGGACAATGGTAGATGGCCGGTCACTGGACAACAACTCATCACATCAGCCGAAGTGATCTCCTTGATCACACTCCTGAATTGAGGAGCGTTGAGGTTGAAGAGGTCGATCTCATGTGCAAGGTTGTTTCCGAACTTCTGGATTCTGACCGAAATGCTGAGTTGCTCATAGGATGTGAGCTAGCAAAGAGATCTGGAGCTTGTCATTGATGTAGGCACATGGAGGTCAATCAGTGTTAAGAATGAATTTCATCATTCACCAACTTGAACAAAACGTCATGTCAGATATCGTCATTCTTTGCTTGAGCGACTGAAGATCCAGTTCCTTTGCCAAGACGTCTACTAGAACGTCAGGAAAGCAGTATCCAAGGCGGAGACCCATCAGACGGATAAAACGGGTTTGGATAGACTGCAGCCTTTCTGTGTGATAAAGTTGGAGAGGTGGCCAAATTATTGAGCAATACTCAATATGGGATCCCACCAGATGGCAATACAGAGAGTTGAGAGCATCAGGAGATGTGAAGTTCCAGGAAAAATGTCGTTATTAAACTCAGGACCCTGTTATCTTCGTGAATCATCACGCCAAGATCCCTCACCACATCTACTCTCCTGAGGCTCCTCCCATCTAGCTTGTAGTCAAAAAGAGTTGGTGCGAGAGTTTTGTGGTATGTGATGACTACACATTTCGAGTTCAGATTTATTTAGTTTCTTATATTACACAACTTTCAAGTATTAATCAAATGAGTAAGAGACTAATGCAAAATTTAGTATGTGTCTTAATACATTAAGTAATTGGTATGTGTTCCATTTAATTTTATTTTGAAAAAATTACCTAAATTTTTTTGTCAATCTTTGTCCGTTCATTCCCATAGGCCCAGAGTAGGGGTAATCCAAGTGTAGAATCACTACAAATTTTTACCTTAAATTAAATTGGTAATTACCTAGAGGAGAAGCTGCTAATGCTTAGCCGTGAAACGTGAGCTTTGGTTATGTAAAACTCGCCTCCGAATGCATTAACGAAGCTGTGAGTACAATTCACCTAATGGATAGTGTTCTAAACCTCTATGAGAGTTTTAAGGTGTTTGTCCAATAATATTATTCAGTTTTTAACACTGAATTTCTTTTTATTTTGCAGACAACTATATTCCACAATGCAGAAGTTAAATACTTCTTTTATATGAAATTTGTACCATACATTCTAAAATACTTGATTGTTTGTGATTTTTCAAATTATACCATCAATTATATCAAGATTATATGTTAAGGAAATTTTTCTATTTCCATTTTTTTGCATTAAAAATATATTTAAAAATGTAAATAAAAAACAATGATGAAAACACTTTCCTCGCCACAAATGTAAATATTAAATGGGTAAAAGCTTTCCCTAAGCCTGCTTTATATGCACTCCACACATATATGTGATTTTTATTTCCTTTCAAATTACACCTGGGGACCTCATACTGTCTAAATTTGTGAATAGAATAATTTGTTGATAGATATTTAAAAAGATACTGTATTATTAATTAGGACCCTTATGAATATAAAAAAATACGTTAGAGATTGTCTAAAAATACTATATTCACACTGATACTAAAACAATTTTCACAATATATTTTTACATTTTTAACTATTGAAAAGTATATATTATCATTAAAATATTCAAACTTTGAAACACATTAGAACTTAAACATTTCATTTAATGTTGGGAAACAACCAGTTGGCTTTAGCTATAGAATAGTCTTTGTTGTAGTCAGACACGCAGTTTAAAGAGTTAGCGGTTGATTACTCTTATTTAAAATTTAATGAAAATGTTTATTATTGGTAATAAGTGTTATATACTTGTTGGTTCCATAATATGAAATACAAAATATTTCATAACAAAGATACAATTTTGAAACTATTCAAATCACTCTTTGAATTTATGTGGTACTGGTATTGCACTGTTGTATGGAGTCCGAAAGCGTCAATTAACGGTAAAAGAATATAGTGCATTCAAAATAGAATGTTTTGTTAAGATATGCTTATTAAGAATTACACACCAACTAACTTTCCAAAATATGGTATATCCCGACTAATGAAATGAGAGTCTGGTTTTTCGGCAGGAGACTATCGACTAGAAGACTTATTTATGCTTGTTTATAGTTTAACATTTTTTATGTTTTTATATATTTTATGTTTTCATAAATGTATTTGTAAAGTGTCGAACCATCAATTCAGATTGTAATAAGATTGACCATAATTAATTATTTGTTGCTAAACCTAACATTGTGTAACGATTTAATTCAATAACGTGACGACCGATGGAAACAAGAACCCTTACAATAATTTTAAAGTAAAATATATGTTTGTGTAGATGAAGAGAACAAGGTTGGAAAATTTAACCAACAATTCTTTGAACATCATAAAGTCTCTTTTGATTATTTATCCTAATCGTTATTGTTAAATTGTATTAAATTAATTCAAGGACACTCAATAAAAACCGAGTGGTTATGGAAAACTTAATCTCACGTTTCAACAACGTTGAAGATTGATAAGCATGACTCGTAAATTGAAATGATGGATTACTTGGAACATGAATTCTGAATGACATCTTTTGTTTAGGTTCTGTATTTAAATTATGCCAGTAACTATTGTTGATCGTTAGTCTCCTAGAGCTAATGGAAATTGAAGATATGTCGGTATAAAACATAACTGATAGTAAAAATAACAATCATTTGTTTATTTTATTACTTGCTCGTGGGTTACACAGAGCTCGGCACATTCAATCAAGAAGTGTCAACACACAATAAAGGGTTGTATACAAAAACACACTAAAACATTAATCGCAGTGGAACAACAAGGTGATGTCCGTTGACTTGCTTAATTAGTTTTGCGATAGTACTTTTGTCAAATACCGAGCCCTCATAGGTCTATAATTTGTATCATAAAGTGACTCCTTTATAATAAAGTATATTTTATGAAAAGTGTACTTTCATACTTTACATGGGTTTTCATTTCATTTAATAATGTAGTTGTTTATGATGTTACTTGTAACATCATTTATGGGTTTTCTTGTATCGGTCGTGAATAAAGATTAAAATATCTATTTATAGAATAATTTACGTTCTCAAATGTATAACTTTAATCATGTAGAGTAATTTGTAGAATTTGAAAATTTGAGTAATTTGTAGAGGAATCATGTATAACTTTATTCATAATTCAATGTTAGGCCGGCATAAACATTAAAATATAATAATAATAATAATAATAATAATAATGATGATGATGATTTATTCTCAAAAGTAAATACATAATACAGAGAAGTACAAAAATATACAATTGAGGGCCCCCGCATAGGCTAAAAACCTGTGCACGGGGACCGAGTTCAAATTTCCAGTCCCTCACTAAAACTAAAAAAACACCAATCACTTTCCTTATGGAAAACTTATATGTAGGCCTATGAATAAGAAAAAAAACTACAATAATTGCCTAGAACAGAAAAGTTGCTTGACATTTATCAATAAGAAGGTAAAAACAAAGAAATAATTCTGTTTGTCTAGATGTAATGTTTAACGAATCAATAATATCGTAAAACCTAATGAAAAGTAAGTCAAAAAACCTAACATGTAACACGTAACTCAACTGTTCAAACTTTGAATTAATATTTTACAACAAATCAATTACTTTTTCAAAAGTTTGATAAAATGCGAACATTACTTCGTATTTTATGGCTAAAGCCACCAATATTATAACGAAAGGGGGACAATCAAATTAAAAATTAAAATTTACTATTTTCTATGTTTTATGTTTTCTTTTAAAAACACAGCCTTTACAAATCAATTTATGAACCGAATAAACCTTTAGGCGTCTATAGTTTTTGTGTTCTATTTTAAAATAATAGTCTTATTACAGATTGGCACTTTCAGTTACCTACACCATCTTATTATATCGAGAAATAATTAAAGATTACCATGCATAAGGACTTCTTGAAAGAAAGCAAATAGAGATAGTATACATGATATAATCAATTATTTATTTTTTCACCTGCAGTATAATGTCCTAAAACTTTATTAAATTGTTGTAGGTCATATTGTAGACTACCCATACATCATGATATAATAAATTATGACTTATAATAACTTTAATTATTATTAATTTGATCATCGCAACTTTTAATATCTTTCTTTCCATTCACACAACGGAAATCATAACTTAATATTACGGTGTTGGTAATGTATTCGATGAAAATGGTAATTTTAAACTTATAATTGTTAATGTTAAATTTTAAAAATCCTTAGTAGTACATTTATTTGTTAATCTAAATATCTTCTTGATACACATATAATATCATATTAAGTTCGCTTTAGTGACATATTACTAGTTATTGGAGGTAAAATATCTAGCATAACAAGTTCCTTAATCACATAAAACTGTGATCTTTTTACAGGCTAACGATGTCAACAGAGCCCCTTGTTAACTGCTCTGGTCTGCTGTGTCGTTCTTTCCTCTTCAAGTTAAAAAACAGATTGAGAGCTTAGAGATAGCTCTTTCTTTCATTCTTTTGAAAAAGAGGTTGGCCGACCTCTTCTTTCCTTACCAAAAAAAACTAAACTTGGCCCAGCTCAAAAATAATTGAATGCCGTAGCAGCAGAACAGCGTACTTAGTGAATACGCAATAAATGTTATCGTTTTAATAATAATAAACGCTATCAGTTAACTGACACATACTTTCTCCCAACAATATAAAAAAGGTGTTAAAAGCTTTAAACATTAATGTCTTGATGACTCAGTTGGATAGCTACCAGCTGAGCAGCGCTACTTTGACCCTACGCGCATCTGTGACGTTTAACAACGTACTGCGTTTAGCGCTAAACGAAAAATTGAATTTTCTCTGCAACCACTTGACGTAGAACAATGATTTAAAATACTGGATTATTTAGTTTTTTTTAGCTTGATTTAATGGTGATAGGTAAAATTTATTTCAAGATAACAGCTATTTTGGAAATCCAAAAAATTGATTTTCTTAACACTTTTTGTTGTATAACTTTTAAACGCGCATTTTATTCAGCATTTTAATCTTAATAAACCACAAAATTTTAATCAAAATCGTTAGAGCCGTTTTTGAGAAATTTGGATTTTTTGCGTTTTTTGAGTGTTTTTGGGGGTAAACAACCCTTAAAAATAAAAAATTAAAAAAATGAAAAAAAGACCTGGAATTATCGTGGGTTTGGACCTACATACCAGATTTCACCAAAATCGGACCATTGGGGCATTCTCTAGCTTTGTTTACATCCAGACACACAGACACACACACACATACAGACAGACATCACTCTGAAAACCACTTTTTTGGACTCAGAGGGCACCTAAATGGATAAATCCACCATCAACTCAAATTCGAAAATTTTGACGAAAACAATACTTTTTCCATATACTATGGTATAGAGGGAGAAAGTAAAAAAATATTATTGGTCTTAAAAGTTAGTAATATATTGAAGTCATGTAAATATATACTTTTTAATCCCAGTTATTCCAAGGATCAAGAAGTAATTGTGAACTGTTTGTTTATGCTGACAAATATAATTCTCTTTTGAAATTTGATTCTTATTTGAAATTAGCCCCAATGAATGGTTACATATTATGTAGGCTGGCATATTGTTTGTCTAGATGTAATGTTTTTTAATAAGTTAGCCTATGTCCTTGGATACCAATTTAAAGTCTCGTATAAACAATTTATGTAACCAAATTGGTCTTATCGGTTTAAAAGTTCATGAAAAATGTTTCAGTTTGCTAGGTTTTGCACAGTTTGGGAAAATGTAGTTTTTAAAATTTATTCCACCTGAATGTGAAACTGGCTTACAAAAATGATATTTTGTTGTTTTATAGCATTTCAAAAGATATTGGTAATGGTAATTTAAAATACATTATTGTAAATGGGATATGAAAAAGAGGACAAATTATTTAACATCAGCTCTCACGAAAATGCAGTTTCATGCCAGTTGATGTCAGACGTGACAATGTTTTTTGAAAATTTTATATTTTTCGAATCAAATATGAAAACTTATTCAATTACTACATACTTAGATAAAAAAAAAACAACCTAAAATGCTACCTTTTTAACTGTAATAGGCAAAGAATGTTTAACGATTTTTTATAGGATATATATTGATGACGCAAAAAAATTTAAATGTATCTTAGAAGTCTTAATTAGGTTCATTATTATAAAAATGTATTTTATGAGCAATTCATTTTTGTCAGATAATTAAAATGCTCATGAGAGCATTGATTGTAAATATGATAGCCTTGAAGGAGGGCTTATTAGGGACAGATAGTTAAGGTGCAGCAGATGTCAGCCTTCGCAAGAAACTATTGGGTGATTCAAAGTTGACTCAACCGCAAAGGCTTTATTGTGGAGATTTTCAACAATGTAAAATAGCTGTCCTGCTTACGGTAAAACTTGTTAAAAACACGGCACATTGAACCATTTTTCCAGTGTTTGCAAACAAACAGATAAACCTTTTTCTGTGAAATCTAATAGGTATGACAAGGGGAACAATTATAAATGAAATAATTTCAAAGCAAATTGGCCTAAACAAAGCGACGCGTCTAATCACAAGAAGCGTTTGGATTTAATGGCAGAGGAAATACATTTCTCAGATTATTATAGCTAAGAATCTTGGTTTTTGCTTCAGTCATGATTGATTAGTGATGGTAATGGAGTGCAGGGTGCTCACGTAAAAACAGTTGTATTCAAAGATATATATAATTTGTAAAAGCATGTTTTAAAGCTTCAAATGTTAGCTTGATACAGCCTCTTCAAGTAATGTGATTAATATTAAGCCGCGTCCGCACTGGCCGAACATTCGTTGCGAACACCAAAATTCAACAAAAATTCCTTACGAACAATTATCAGCCATGTGATTTATAATCTAAAAGGATAGCAACGAACAAACAAAAGTCCGGAAGAACTTTGTTCGACGAACATGTTCAGAGAGTGCGGACGCTGCTTTAGGGACTCTGAAAAAATATTTAGTGATCAAATACCATCTCTCAAGACAAGTAAATTAAAGCTAAAAGAAATAGTGAAATCAAATTGAAAAATATTTATTTCCTCCAAAAATAACAAATGTACATTAAACATTTACAATACCTGGAATTTCGTTACAACAACATCCACTGGCAACATTAAAACGAAATACACCAGTCCCAGCAGACCTCGTACTCAGAGAATTTCCAACAGTATTCGATATTTTTTAGCTTCCCCTATAAACTCCATGGGAATGAGGATGTAGGTTTGCTGCCATAGGGGTATTGTAAGTTGAGTTATAGGAAAATCCCTTACCCGTGCATATAAATACTAAATTCCATCACATTCTGGAATTTTTCATTTCCCCACAAACCCTACGGGGTGCGTAATTAGGTTTGCCACCATGTGAGTGCTGTAAGTTAATATGAGTTAAACCCTACCTAGTGAATGTACATACCGAATTTGATTAAGTTATGTCAATAAATATGTGAGATACAGGGGTTTGTTAATTCCCCATAAAAATAACATGGAAAACATATTTTTGAATTTTCTCCATAGCCTGTTAAGCCAAGTTAAAAATTTAAAATACTAAATTGTTTGACACTGAGGGGTTCTAGCCTCCAGATTACGTTAAAATACTAAAAGTGGTTTAAATACCTGCTTTTTGGAATCCAATGATTGTTGCTGGGGCAACTAGTTTCTATTCGTAAGGTGAATCATCATCAGGCTGTACAGAGGATGTTGGTAGCACTTCATATGAAAGTTTTCAGGACGAATAAAATAACAAATAAAAATACTCATAAACACGAACACGGATATGGACACAACGAACAACGAAAATAATTATGTTCGTTGTAAAGACCTCAAAATGAAAAAGTAAAATGGTCCCTGGCTTAGGTCTTACTATGGCTACTACCTTAATATTCCCTATAGAGAAATTCACTAAAAAAGTTAAAAAAGCAGAAACTGAGTCCAGTCCAGTCACTTTAAAAATAGAACTTGCCGCTCCCGTGGTGCCGAAAACAAATTAATATACAATAATATTTTATCTTAAACGTAGTTAGTTCTTAAGATACTGCAAAACTGAAAATAAAATACCACTCCAAATAATATTCATTACAGTATGAAAATATAAGTAAATATACATAAATATTCAATTGACATAATTTAACAGTTAAGTTTTAAGTTTTATGATGTAAGTGTTATTAAGACTCTAGGCCAACAAATGACTTTACGGTCTTCTCTTTTAGGTTGTAGAAACTAAGGTCTATTGAAGACCTTTGGTCTTGGCTGAGGCTTGTGACCAATTAGGCATTGAGGTGATTAATTGAGGTAAATGCTAATATTTTTTCAGGTTAAGAATCATCAACATCATGGGCTAAAGAAGAATTTGTTTCTGTATTTAGCAATTTTCTTAAGGGCCTAGGCAAACTGCCTGGTCTTTGTTACTTGGAGGGAGTCATTCTAATGAAATATGTTCCTCGTTGTGTACCAATACCACTTAAGGATAAGCCTAAACTTAAGTTGTCTGAGTTAAAAACATAATAACATTATTAAGAAAGTGTCGGAACCAGCAGAATGGATCAGCAGCATGGTCCTAGTCGTAAGGAATAATAAAATTCTAATCTGCATTTTTCCAAAAAAAATTTAACTCAGGTCTCAAGCCTTCACATCTTCAAATACCAACGGTAGAAGGTAACGTTATTGAACTTATAAAAAACTAACGTTTTTACAAAATCTCATGTTAAAAGACGTATTCTGACAAAAATAAACTGCCGATAGCCATCTAGTTTCTTAACCACTTTTTGGAACTCAGAAGGGCGACATCGATGGTTGAGTTTACCCTTAGGCCGCTATAGAATTTTAAAGGCACTTCAATGACACGCATGATTGTCTTGACGGTATTTGCGTCATTGCTGATTACATTCTCATATATGGCTGCTGTGTCACTTATGAAGAAGCGATGGACAATCATAGATCATGATATTAAATTAAGACAGCTTTTGGGGCCTGCTTGTCAAAAAAATCTAAAACTTAACAAGTAACAGCTTAAGTTACTTAAAAACGAACTCACATGTATGGGTCACGTCGTGACACCTAACGGTTAAAACCCAATAAATCTAAAAATATTAGCAATCCAGGGAATTCCTGTACCACATTGTGTTACTGAATTACAACGGTTCTTGGGACTTTTATTATGTCTCGATGAGATTGTACCAACGCTCTCTGACCATTGCTTAGTTTTACCACAACTCACTTAAAAAGACGTGCCATAATCTTGGAACGCAACTCATGATAGAGAATTTGAAAAATTAAAACGGCTATTATCTCTACCGCTCCAGTATTAAGATATTTTGATGTAACAAAGCCAGTTACACTTTAGCGTGACACGAGTGAAACAGGTCTAAGATGTGCTATTCTTAAAATGAATCATCCCCTTCTTTCCCACTTCAAAAGGCCAACCTGTGGCCTTTGCTTCAAGGACAATGAGTGGAACCGAAAGGGTTTACGCGCAAATCGAAGGGGAATTCATCTTCATTCTGTTTGGCAATAATCGTTTTCGACAATATATTAGTGATAAAAAAAGATATGCTAGTGTGAACAGACCACAACCAACTCATCAGTAAAAAAAAAAAAAAAAAAAAAAAAAAAAACTGTTTTGATTGATTGTAGTGTATGATGCTTAAATTTCAAAAAGGGAGTAAAATGTATATTTCAGACACTTTATCTCACAATAACAACAAAAAATTACGAGAAAGATCTTGCATCTTGTCAAATACATCTGCTATAACAAGAATAAAAATTATTTAGGAGATTAGAAGAAAGATCATCCACCGAGTATTTAAATGCCACAAAGGACGGACTAGAACAAATGAAGAAACACACTAACTTGGACAGCGAAAAAATTAAACCTTCCATTTCGAAACAAAGTGGATCCCATGAAAAATAATCAATAATACATCAACAAGGTCTTATGGATATGCATGGCAAGCTTTATAGAAAAAAAGTTCTTAAATAGGCCAAGACAAAACACAACCTCAGAGAGTCTTAGGCATGAGATGAATCGAAGTCAGCCTCAGCTACCTAAAGTCCGACAAAATTTTATACATCTAGATCAAACAGAACAAACAGTGACAAGCGAACAACACGCTCAACAGAGAGAGACAGTGTTAAAAATCCATGGGAGGCATTCCCCTGAACTGTATCAGCTTTCCCCCTTCCTTTTTCTAATACGTACGATCCACCAACAGTTCATTAGTCCAAGTGGACTAAGTAAATGTAATGAGTCTAGGTAATGTAAGGGGAAAAGAAAACCTTCCAATCTCATTTTTTTTGTTAAAATATGGATTGTAGTTCTAACATTAATATATATCGAAGCTGTAATCTCATTAATTAACCTAGATGGCTGACTAAAATGTAATACGATGGCCTAACTTACTTATTTACTTCTTACTTCTTACTTCTCCACTGTAGTCTCGTAGACCCTCTTCCAGGGCATGAGACCGGTCATAAGGCAGTGCGGGTTTCGGCATGAGACCTGCTAAACAACACTGATAAAACAAATCGATACTGCAATATCTTCAGGTATCAATTGGTACAAAAACTCAGTTCAACTTAAAATCTGATTTTTTTATTGATAACCAAAATACAAAAACTAACAAACAAAGAAAATATAAAATAGAAGTAACTATCAAACTCTTATAAGACAATCGTTTCAAACTGGGGTAGACATGGGTACCGAAGTTAACCAGGGGCGTTGGCAATATTTATGTCTGGTCTCTTTGGCAGCGAGTTTGGACTTAAATCATTACGTTCCTGTAAACAGTGCTAACATATGCGCTACTCCAATTGCACCAAAAAAACCTACCGATGATAAAATAACTTGCAATGTCTAAAATAATTTTACCAGACTAAGGAAATACAGTATGTTGTACAATTGTAATGTATTGATTAGAAGAATATTCAAGGTAATTTTTTTTAAGTAGATGCATTTCAAAGATATGAAGTCGATAATAAATAAACCTTATATAGAATACATTAAATAATTGTTTACATAAGTAAAACAGTATTTTCACCATTAAAACTATTTCAATAATGATCTTAAATAGCATATACATTTTTTAATAAGATTTTGAAAACCTTTTTATTCTATGCACAGTATTGAAAAACGTACTGAACAAAATGTCTATAATAAATCATGGAATTTTTACACATTTACTTTTACATTATATCAAAACGCAAATTAATATTCTTCATACACATTTATCTCATTCCCTTTAATAAATTTATACGAAATATTCATTTCTAACATACAAAAAAAACTAACATTATGCCTAATGCTAATCAATGTTATTCTAAAGTTTATGCAATAATTTATAATATTAGTTAGTTGGTATATCATAATTTACGAAATATCTTTTGCGATAATACGTTTAAAAACTGTAATTTTTTTGAAACCAAGTCTTATATAAATTTTAATGTCAATGGAAGATACAGACATTTTGATAATTTGATGGCGCGGACAAACAATTTTCCCATAAATTTAAAACTTTTACGTCGTAAAGTGGGATTTACTGCTATAAACCACTTCAAACGGCCAACATTTACTATAGCATCCGGATTTGAGATGAAGGCGAAAGGAAAGGAGAGTAGTTCAAAGTGTTATATGTTTGTTTTTTTACATACGGTGGGGAATTCCTCCACAAACTGTAAGATAAACAAAAATGTTGTGATCTTCTTAGTTGCAAAGTATGTAATCTTAAAAGCCCTCCAAAATTTTTAATTAAAAAACATTTGGAATTAAGTTTATTTCAAACAGATATTACATTGACGGAAAGTCCGTTTTTGCAAATTAATACATGTTATAACATTACAACTTAATAATAACACCCCTTTCGCAGCAGCCATGCGTACTCAGAGAATTTCCAATGGAATTTGGTATTTTTTATTTTCCCCATATACACCGTGTTAATGAGTATGAAGGCTTGCTGCCACGATGTTGTTGTAAGTAAATAGACGATAATTCCTTTTCAAAAACATGAACATGAACATAATAATAACAAACAAAAATACAGTGATATGACTAGAAACAAAATTATCATAAGGAAGAAACCACGTACATGAGTTAAAATTAACTCACGTAGTACTAACAAATACCAACAATCTAAAAAACTGATCAGTTACTAGAAAACAAGCTTTATAAAGGTAGTAGAAAGTTGAAGATTATTTAAAGAAGGAATCACGATAGGATTGCAGAATCTTCCTCTCGATGGCAAAGACGTGTTCCAGAAGATATCGTCATTAGGTTATGTCCAAGGACTGGACACTGTGGACACGAACCGTTCTGCTACTTAGTTCCTACGATGCTCCATGGTGAAGTCTGGCGAACATCTCAAGGAATCACGATAGGATTGCAGAATCTTCCTCTCGATGGCAAAGACGTGTTCCAGAAGATATCGTCATTAGGTTATGTCCAAGGACTGGACACTGTGGACACGAACCGTTCTGCTACTTAGTTCCTACGATGCTCCATGGTGAAGTCTGGCGAACATCTCAAGGAATCACGATAGGATTGCAGAATCTTCTTCTCGATGGCAAAGACGTGTTCCAGAAGATATCGTCATTAGGTTATGTCCAAGGACTGGACACTGTGGACACGAACCGTTCTGCTACTTAGTTCCTACGATGCTCCATGGTGAAGTCTGGCGAACATCTCAAGGAATCACGATAGGATTGCAGAATCTTCCTCTCGATGGCAAAGACGTGTTCCAGAAGATATCGTCATTAGGTTATGTCCAAGGACTGGACACTGTGGACACGAACCGTTCTGCTACTTAGTTCCTACGATGCTCCATGGTGAAGTCTGGCGAACATCTCAAGGAATCACGATAGGATTGCAGAATCTTCCTCTCGATGGCAAAGACATGTTCCAGAAGATATCGTCATTAGGTTATGTCCAAGGACTGGACACTGTGGACACGAACCGTTCTGCTACTTAGTTCCTACGATGCTCCATGGTGAAGTCTGGCGAACCTCAAGGAATCACGATAGGATTGCAGATTCTTCCTCTCGATGGCAAAGACGTGTTCCAGAAGATATCGTCATTAGGTTATGTCCAAGGACTGGACACTGTGGACACGAACCGTTCTGCTACTTAGTTCCTACGATGCTCCATGGTGAAGTCTGGCGAACATCTCAAGGAATCACGATAGGATTGCAGAATCTTCCTCTCGATGGCAAAGACGTGTTCCAGAAGATATCGTCATTAGGTTATGTCCAAGGACTGGACACTGTAGACACGAACCGTTCTGCTACTTAGTTCCTACGATGCTCCATGGTGAAGTCTGGCGAACATCTCAAGGAATCACGATAGGATTGCAGAATCTTCCTCTCGATGGCAAAGACGTGTTCCAGAAGATATCGTCATTAGGTTATGTCCAAGGACTGGACACTGTGGACACGAACCGTTCTGCTACTTAGTTCCTACGATGCTCCATGGTGAAGTCTGGCGAACATCTCAAGGAATCACGATAGGATTGCAGAATCTTCCTCTCGATGGCAAAGACGTGTTCCAGAAGATATCGTCATTAGG
>JAQYXR010000674.1:0-66074 GCA_030545055.2 Neoaliturus tenellus
CCCTGAAAATTAATGGTTACGCTTTGATGCGGACGGGAAGTTACGCTTTGATGCGGACGGCCCAGGGACCTCCCTTGCAGAACGTAACTAGTGGGTTGGGAGTGGGACCGTTAGGCAAACAGGTGGTGGGAACAGTATTACTGTTTCATCACCTTGGATCTTTTAAATCTTGAATGACCTTGACCCACTTTCGGAAAGGTCAATGACCCCCCCGCCCCCCCCCTCGAAAAACATGGAAGCCCCCCCCCCCCCCCCCACCCCCCCCCCCCCCGAAAAAAAAAAATGGCAAGCCCCCCCCCACCTTTCCCCCACTCCCTTCCCCCCACCTCCTTCCCCCACCTCCCGGGCCAATGACCGTCATGACCGGCTGCTAACCCCTCTCATTTGCATACCGTTATAAAAGCCGAGCAAGCCGCGGCCAGTGTTTCATTCTGATTCCAGACGTTACGCTGCGAACTTGGAGTTATAACCATGTCTTCTGTACCGACTACTACTTCTACTTCGACTTCTATTTCTACTACACGCTGTTCCTGCACCTAAGAAAACTCTTCGCCTCAAAAACCTTCCTGATTGCTACAAGAAACCGACTTGCATCTGAACCTTCAACTTCTAGAGCTATTCTTCCGCCAACTAACACCTTCTAGACTTCGTAGTATTTTTTCACCGCCTTCGCCTTCGCTTCAAAGGACTCTGTACCACCATCAATTACTATGCCGCCACCACCATCAACTACTATGCCCGCCACCGCAGAAGCCAGTTCATCACTATCCTAATACCCCTTCCGTTGAAACCATTGTTCATCGTCTAAGCACACCTATTATCCCACTATCACCATTGCCTCCTACCCCCACCACTTAGTACACCTAAAGATCATACCTATCATAAAACTGATTCCTCTCAATCTGCTACTAAACCATCTCCTAAATCAGCTCCTAAACCAGCTCAACTAAACCTACACCTAAACCTACTCCTAAACCCGCTCCTTCAGAGCAATTTCAATTATTACAAGAAGAGCGTCGTAGGGCATTTAGCCGTCCCACTACTTGCCCTGAAATGGCTTACTAGGGGAATTAAGAAAGGATCACCTTGTGGGAGGAAATGTGTAAAAAACGAAAGTTTTTGCCGTGTACATGTCGTAAAACACATTTCTGAACCACAAGTGACAGAACCCCCACTGTTGGAATACCAATCCAAAATTATTGGTGTGAAAGGAAATAGGCTTAAGAGAGGTTGTGTTTATTTTTTTTGAACGTGTTATTGACAACGAACACATTTTGGCAACTTGTAACGGCTTAAGATATAATATTAAAGTGATTGAATCCTTGCGCAAAGAGAAATCAGTTTATGAGTTAGACTCTAAAGACTATCTCCTCAGCACAAACTGGATGGTATTACAAGGTGGGGGCGTAGCAAGTAAATTCACATAGCTTTTTCCAAATTATTGCTTAAAAAATACTGGGGGAGAAACCACAACGCGTTTATAGCGTTGTGTTTCTCCCCCATTATTTTTTAACACTCTAAGTCTCGTGACCTACTTTCATGTGAGTAGTGAGTAAAGGATGGTTCTGTGTCTGTGTGCATTCCTTTGGGTCAATGACCGGACCTGAAAGGTCAATGACCCCCCCCCCCCCGGAAAAATGGAGCCCCCCCCCCTTTCCCCCCACCTACTCCTTCCCCCACTATTCTTTCCCCTACCACTCCTCTGGGTGAATGGCCGGTCATGACCGGTTGTCTACCTACATCTAACCGTTATACTAGCTACTCCAAGAGTCTTCATTCCAATCCGTGAGACCACTGCTGCAACATGCCTACTCTATTAGAATTATGTTTGCGGACAGATAGTTTCAAATATAGTGTTGGCGGAACTTGCATTTGAAGATGGAAACCTTCCACTAACACTACGTCAAGAAGTGTATTCTTTTTATAGGGAAAATTTTGGACTTTTTCATTATCTTCAGTATAAATTTATGGATGGAACAAATATGTGTCCAGAATGTGGTTCGGCTGCAATAGGAAATGGATTATTGGATTTTACAATAGATGGTGGAATTTATGAATACAAATGTTACTTGTCATATAAGTTTATCATCCAGAAGAAGAAAAATGTGATATTTGTGCAATTAATTTGTACAAGTTTACACAAGCCGATCCCTGCTGAAATCCATTTGGAAAACAACATTGAAGTCCCTTATTTTTTTATGCCTTTAGCTCCATAGCAGTCCACCAAACCCAGCCAAACGGCCTTTTCAGGGCCACCTAAGACTTAAATTTAGGGATGTAAGCTATTTAGCTTACATGCGACTTAGCAGAAATAAGTTCTGGTACATGGCTAGTTTGATCCGTGTAGTAGTAAGCAAAGGAGGGTTCTGTGTCCATCCCCACTCCTTAGGGTTCAATGACCGGACCTGAAAGGTCAATGACCCCCCCCCCCCGAAAAAATGGAGCCCCCCCCCCCTCTCCCCCACTCCTTCCCCCACTCCTTCCCCCACCTCCCGGGCCAATGACCGGTCATGGCCGGGCTGCTAACCCCTCTCATTTGCATACCGTTATAAAAGACGCGCGGCTATGGCTAGTGTTTCATTCTGGTTTCTTCCACCACTCTCGTTGCTTCGCCGCTCTTGTTGCTTTGTTCCTGCCAGTTTTAATATCTTTATTTTTAAAATGCTTCCTTACTTTAATGAAAATTTTAATCCTTCAGAAAATGCAGATGTTTTTCAACCACCTGAAGATGGTTTCCAACATCATGAAGAAAATGCTTTCCAAGAACATGAAGAAGATGTGATAGAAGACATGGATAATAGCAGTGAAGATGAAAGTGAAGATGACAGTGAAGATGAAATTGAAATTAATGAACAATTCAAAGTATATTTTATAGAAACACAATTCCCTTTTGATGTAGTTGAAAGATTTATTTTTGAAGCACATAGATGGCTAAATTTAGGATTCAACATTATAATTGGTTCACCTATTGTCTACAATAACAGTAACTTCTTCCTTGTAACTCCAAATGATCGAGAACAAATTCTTACTTGGCAGGACGATGTGATGAGATCATACGAACTGAACATTGGTGTTGGGTACTTTGTTGCAAGAGTGGCTTAATAACCACATTACCCTTCCCCCACCTCCACCCTATCCCTTCCCAATCCTTATTCCTTCCCCTCCCCATATTTAAAATTTATAAAAGTGGGGCTATGAACCTTCAGGTTTCTAGTCTGTACTCGCACTTTGTGCGTGAAGTACATCTCTTGTATTTTTTCTCACCTTTTAAATATTATTTATTTGAAAAAATGCCTCCTAATGTAAATAATCTACATTAAATCTTCGAAATTTCCGATGTTTTTGTACAACCTGAAGACATTTTAAATAATGATAGTGAGAGTGAGAGTGAAGAAGATGATGATTATAGTGTTGAAACTTAGTGAAGAACGTAAAGTTATTAGCAATTGATCCACAATTTCCATTTGATACAATAGAAAACTTTTTGGTTGAAGCTAATAAATGGTTAAATTTAGGATGTTATATACGAATTGACTCTTTTATATTGTATGGTGTTAGTCATTCTTTCCTTGTCACACCAAATGACAGAGACCGCATGTTGCAGTGGGCACAATCTATGATGGAGTGCTATGAACAAGGTGTGGACACTGGTGGCTATTTTCTTGCACAAGTAGTGTAATAACAAAATTACTTTTCCCCCCACCCTATACCCTATCCCTTCCCAAATCCTTATTCCTTCCCCCTCCCCATTTTTAAAATTGATGAAAAGGCAGGCTATGAACGTCCAAGTTTCTAGTCTGTACCCCACACCTTGTAGCATCAAGATGCTTACCAGACTTGATGGTTTTATAGCCAATGATATTAATATATGGAGTTTAATAACAAACTTACGGATAAAAATTGAAGAAAAAATTATGGGAAACAATGAGCTAGAGTTATTGTTTTGTTTCATTAGTAGAACATTTTGAAATTTTGTATAGTATAAAAGTAACAATTAACAATATTAATGAACTATTTCCTTGGACAATATTTATTCGCAATAAAATTGAAGAGCAGAAAATTATAGTAGATGTGACAGCAATGAAATATAACCTAGATAGAGAAGAATAGATACTAACCCCCTTCCTATTCCTTTGTTTTGCAAAAATAGTGGGGGTAGGAGTATATATAAGACTAAGTAAGCGATACATAGTTTGTTATTTGAAGTAAAGAATGTAGTAAAGAAACATGTTGTCTAGAGATACTCCATTTATTAATTATTCTCAAGTTAAAGATGTTTTTGAAAGCACAAATGAAATACAGGAAGAAAACATAGAGGAACTTATGATGAAACTGATAATGATTTCTATGATGGAAGAGGAAGAAATGGTACAGATTGAACAAGAACTATTTGAAGAAATGATAAATGATAGTGATGAAGATATAATTAAGGAAGCTATTGAAATATTTATATTGGATTCATCATTGGAATCACCATATCACCTTTACTGTCTTCTGAATCTGAATCTGAATTGGGACTAAGGTACCCCCACTATTTTGAAGAAGTAGTGGAGGGAAAATATCCCCACCACAAGTTAAAAAGTTGGTGGGGGAATGTTTATAAATGTGTTAAATATTTGTGCAGGAGATCAGTCTTAAAGAGACTAGTGACCGAAGATGTTTCGTAAAATACCTTTTGATCCTTCATACTACAATCTGTTTGATATACATCGTTTTCCAGACATTGAGGAGAAATTGTACAAGAAATTTTGTTCTCTACTGGATAAACCACAAAAACTACCACCTAATACTTTTACCTACAAGCTACCTATCATGGACAAGGACGATGTAAGCAAAATACCATTGGTTCAAGTCAAATTTTTGGAAGAAAAATTCTTGTTTGTGTCAGGGAAGTATTTCACAATGATTATTCAAAAAATTGGCTTTCAACTTTATTCAAGAACATGCGGGATCTGAAAGAGAACAGTATCCCGAACCATATTACAAATATCTTTTCGAGAATGGAGCGAGTGTAACTGTAGAAATAACCATTACATTAGTATAACTCTCCCCACCACTGACGTCTCCCCACCATTGGCATCTCCCCACTACTGACTTAAATTTGGTGGGGGAATGTGGATAAATGTGTTGACTATCTGTGTAGAAGCTTACTCTTCGAGAAATTGTTGATCAAAATGTTTCATCATGTACCTTGTGATCCGACTTCATCCTTCAGGGAAAAACAAAGATTAAAACGACTAGAAAAAGAAAGACAAGACCGAGAAGATATGAAGATGGAATTTAATAGGACTACAATTTCAAATACCAGGAATTGAACTTGGAGCACCAAGATTGAAAACTCTCCACTGGCTGGAAGTTATATCAATTTTTGAAAGTACAAGTTGAAGCAAGAGATGCTAAAATTGAAAAACATTAGAAATGGAAAATCGAGAATTGAAGAAATTAATATCACACATGTCTGGTAATACAACTGTTCAAGAAGGTGAAGAAGAAGGAAAAGAAATTTTAGGAATCTAATTATCAGCACCCCTTTTAGAGAATAGGGAATAGATCACTTTGTGGTAATGTAATAACATGCCGCTTAGTGATCTATTCCCAGTTCTCGCTTAATATCCGATGACCTTGACCTACATAAAAGTGGTGGGGGTAAGAGCATATAAAGAGATAGTTATGGATATAACTTTCAGTACAAGTCTAACACTATGGACAGCTTGTTAGTTTTGTGTTTACAACAAATTATCAATAATGGGTTTCTTTACCGTTATATAATAACATCAAATAAATGTGAAATACCTCAACCAATTCGTGAAATGGTCATGAAATTTAAGAAGGACAATAGTGGATTTGGTATTTATCTTGCTTTTATTTTTGAAGATGGACAAAAATGTGTCATGATTGTGGAAAAGCATCTGTTTTAGACTTTGAACAATTTGAAGATGATGGAGGTAAATTAGTTCACCTTGTAAAAGGCCAAGTGATGAAATTTGAAACAGTCAAGAAAAAATGTAACATTTGTGCACAAAACTTGTTTGAATTTATTAAGTATAGTGCATTAAAATCATGATATCCCTTCTACATATGAAGAAGGTGGGGAAGAAAAAGAGTGGGGATTATAAAGTGGTGGGAGAACTTGTATAAATGTAGGCTGTTTGAAGAGACTTTTAATATTGTTGCAGCATTTGTTGAAACAACATGCAGTTCGAAATTTGCCATTTTAAAATTAAATATGAAGATTGGAGCTCTGTTGCAGGATTTGTCAAGTCTAAAGAAGAAAATCAAAAGTTGCTAAATGTACATTGCTATATTCACAATGAAGAAAGTCATGACAAAATAATGGCATATTTAAACACACCTAATGTAACATCAGAAAGCTCTGCATTTATAAAATATTTAAAAGAAGAAGATTTGGATGTGACCCTAGAAGTTTGGTATCTAATTTAAATTATTGTGGTGGGGGGAAATGTAGAAGTTATTGGTGGGGGAAATGAGATAAAACCAGCAAAATTGTAGAACAGAATTCACTCTATACAACGATGGAGCATCCTTCCACAACACCTGTATTGGCATCTGTGGATTGGCATCAAAATTATCAACTAAATACTTCAAGTTCAAATTGTTATGAAAATCATCAGCCTAGCACTTCAAATTCAAATTGGTATGAAAATCAGCTGCCTAGTACTTCAAGTTCAATTTGGTATGAAAATCAGCAACCGGCCACTTCAAGTATAAATTGTTATGGAAATCAGCAAACTATTACTTCAACACAAAATTTCTATGAAAATCAACAGCCGACAACATCAACTAATTTTTGTACATCAGTATTTAAAGTATCAAAACCCCATTTGGAGTGTAATAAGTTAATATCAGCTCAATCAGGAAGAATCAGGAAAAACACATACATGAGAGAAAGGTGCAAGAGAGAAAGGATAGAATTTACAAAATTACAGTTAACAGTTCCCTCTATTAAAGTGGGATGTACTAGAATACAAACTTTGCAAGCAACCAATGCATATTTGTTGGAATTGTTAGAAAAAATTGAAAAGTTGGAGAAGAAGAATGAACATTGTAAGAAGTAAACACTCATTCCCCCCCAAGAAAAACAAAAAAAAAATAATAAAATAGTAAAATGAAAAAAAAAGTAGATGTAGAATAGAGAGCGAGGAATAGATCACTTTGTGGTAATGGACTAACATGCCACTTAGTGCTCTATTCCTCGTTCTCGCGTTATATTGGATGACCTTGACCTACATTAGTAGGGTGGGGGAAATTGAAAATGGTGGGGGAAAGTGTATAAAGGAGAAGCCTACTGTAGAGGAATCACTCTGAAAGTAAACTTGTCAGAAGTATGGACTTGACCACAAGCAAAGGAGAAGATAGAAAACAAAGATTTCGAGAAATGGCTAAAGTAAGAGAGTCAAGAATAAGGTTGAGATTTTACAAACTACAGAGATTGATTCCTGGTGTTAAGTTAGGAGAAATAAGATCAAGAACGGTAGACATGGCGGCTGATTACATCAGTTACTTACAATCGGAATTAATGATAAAGGAAGCAAGAATAGAAGAGCTGGAGCACAAGATAAAACAACATATTGAAACATCGTACAATGAACCTATAAATTGTGTAATAAAAGAAGAAGATGTAAAAGACTTAAATTAAACAAAAAAAATGAATTTGGACTTTGGTTATTGATTGGACACTTCTTAGAGAATGGGGAATAGATCACTTTGTAGTAATGAATCATCATGCTGCTTAGTGATCTATTCCCAGTTCTCGCTTAATCAAAAATGACCTTGACATACTTAGCAAAATATCATATAAGCCGGATCAAAAACAGTTATTCCTCATTTACTGGAAATGGCTCCTGTAGACAACACCGATTATCCAAGGAAATCTATGATTGAAATATTGTATAAAATTCAATTAGAGGATTTAAATATGGAAGAAGATGAAAATAATAGCGAAACTTCAGAAGTAGAAACTATAAATGATATGGATGTGGATGTAACAACATCAGAAGAAGAAAATGCCAATGATGTGGAGAATGAAAATTTGGATATGGATGTAGTAATATCAGAGTCTTCGTCATCATTTGAATATGAAGAAATACATATTGAAACTCCAATTCATATAGAGAATATTAATGAAGAATCTGTTAGTAGAAGATTAATATTTTGTCCAAGACGTTTGTTTTCTTCTGAAAGTGAAGAAGAAGAAGATGAAATAGTAGTGGGGGAACTATTATAAAAGAAGGAAAGGGAGAGCTCATTTCATTTATTGGCGAAATTTTGAAGAGTGAACACCACCAAACATGTATCATTGCGATAAATGTTTGGAATCGTTTAATGATGATATTCTGTTAGAAATACATAAGGAACTAATTCACAACAACATAGAAGAACAAGAAGAACAAGAAGAACAAAATGAAATAACAGCAAGACCTACAACAACTTTACCAAATTTACAAGTATCAGCTTTACCCGGAAAGGTAGTAATGCATCATAAGATTCAAAATGAAGATTTAAACTTAGAAGAATTTATTAGAGAAGCAAAACCAATCATCAGTAGAACTTTAAAAGAAGAATTAAAAAGATTGAATTTTCTCAAATTTGGATTACTACTAGAAGCTATGTTTATAAATGTACAAGAAGAATTATCACCAAGAGGATTTATAACTAAAAATCAAACTATCATAGGAAGTTCAGACATTGATTCAATAGTTGAAAAATGTATAGAAGAAATATTAACTAAAATTCAGGAACATGAAGGACGAGGATCAGGGTGGAGTCTTATAAGTATTGAAGGATTAAATATAAGAGTTCATAAACATGGATATGGACTAATGGGATCTAGTTATATTCGTTTACCAAAAATAATTGAAGATACAAGATCATGTGTTAATGTGAAAAATCAAGATAACGAATGTTTTAGATATGCGATGACATGTAAATTTGTACCAAATCATTGTAATGAACCAAACCAGCACTATGAAAATCAAAGATATAGATATAACTTTCAAGGAATTAGTTATCCTGTATCACTAAAAGATATATCAAAATTTGAGAAGAAAAATCCCGGCACATCTATTAATGTTTTTGGATTAAATAGTTCAAATAAAGTTTATCCTTTACGTATTGCTAAAGAAGAACTAGCAGATCATACAGATTTACTACTACTAACACAAGGAGATGTATCTCATTATGTGTATATAAAGAAATTTGACTCTCTTGTTAATAAACAACTTTCAAAAAATCGAAACAAAAAGCTGATCTGCAAAAGATGTTTTAATTTCCAACGAGAAGGAAGACAAGGAATGGAATGGTTACAAGAGCACAAAAGATTATGTAACAATAATTATGAAGCAAAAATTATTTTACCTTCAGAAAGCAGAGCATTTATTACATTTCAAAAAGTTCATCATCAATATCGTATCCCTATAGTTGTATATGCTGATTTTGAATCAACACTAATTCCTATAGAAGATGAAAATTGTGAAGCTAGAAAAAGTGTCAAATATCAAATGCATAAACCAAATAGTTTTTGTTTAATGGTTAAATCAACATTATCAGAAGAACATTTAAACCAATATGGATTAACTTCAGAACCTCTAGTATATCGTGGTGAAAATGTGGAAACAATATTTCTTGACCATTTATATTTAATAGCTGAAAATGTACAAAGATTATATACAAATATTATACCAATGAAACCGATGGAGGAAGAAGAGGAAATTCAACATGAAAATGCAACTCATTGTTTCTTATGTAAAAATGAATTTACCATTGACAATTATAAAGTTAAAGATCATGACCACCTTACAGGTTATTACAGGGGTGCTGCTTGTAATAAATGTAATTTGAGCTATCGTTTACCACTATTTATTCCTGTGGTTCTCCATAACCTCAGTGGGTATGATGCTCATTTTATAATACCTGAATTAGGAAGAGACGATGGTTCGATAGATGTATTGGCTGAAACTTCAGAAAAATTTATAAGTTTTTCTAAAACAGTTGGAAATGTCAAATTAAGATTTTTAGACTCCTACCGATTTATGCCGTCGAGTTTGTCTAAACTTTCTGAAAATTTAAGGAAACAAGATTTTATTGAAACAAAAAAGATTGTAAGTAACGACAAACTGGATCTTGTACTTCGGAAAGGTGTTTTCCCATATGATTATATAGACAGTTTAGAAAAGTTTAATGAAACATCACTTCCGCCAAAAGAAGAATTTAAAAGTAAACTATACGACATGGACATATCTCAAGAGGATTATGATCATGCATGTAAAGTATGGAATGAATTAGGATTTACAACATTGGGAGAATATTCAGATTTTTATGTTAAATTAGATGTAACTTTATTATGTGATATAATGGAAGAATTTAGAAATACATGTTTTGCAGCATATGGATTGGACCCTCTTCATTCATACACTTCACCTGGACTAGCATGGCAAGCCATGTTGAAAGAAACAAATTGTAAATTACAACTTCTTACTGATATAGATATGGTTTTAATGTTAGAATCAGGAGTTCGAGGGGGATTGACACAAAGTGTAACCAGACATGTTAAGGCTAATAATAAGTATCTGCCCGATTATGATGCATCAAAACCAACAACATTTCTAGGTTATTTCGATGCAAATAACTTATACGGATGGGCAATGTCAAATCCCCTTCCATATGATAATTTTAAATGGATAGATCCAGAATCAATTGGAAACATAATGGATATACCAAAGCATGGTGAAACTGGTTACATTTTTGACGTCGATTTTGAATATCCTGAACATCTTCATGATCATCATTACGATTTACCACTTCTTCCAAAGACTGAAATTTCCCCTACTGGAAGATGGCCAAAATTATTAATGACTTTAAACAATAAGTCTAGGTATGTTGGACATTATTGGATGATACAACAGGCTTTAGACTTGGGATTAAAAATTACAAAAATTAATCGAATACTACAATTCTCTCAATCTTGTTGGCTGAAACCGTACATCGACAACAACACAAGAAGAAGAGCTGCTGCTACATCAAGTTTTCAAAAAGATTTTTTCAAACTGATGAACAATGCAATATTTGGCAAAACTTTAGAAAACAAAAGGAAACATAAGAATATCAAATTAGTAACTGATCCAGTAAAATTACAGAAACTAGTGCAACAACCAAACTTTGGTTCATCGGTAATTATAAATGAAAATCTTGTCGTCATTTCTATGAACAAAAAATCAGTTGTATTGGATCGTCCTTTATATCTTGGAATGTCAATATTGGATATTTCTAAAACACACATGTACGAGTTTCATTATAAGAAGATGGTTAATTATTATGGAAGAGATAACATTGGTATTGTATATATGGATACGGATGCACTTATTTACTGGATTAAAACAAATGACATGTATGAGGATTTACGGACCTTTGTATATAAAGATGATTTTGATTTTTCCGATTATCCTAAGGACCATCCAAATTACGACTATGACAAAAACAAAAAAGTATTGGGAAAATTTAAAGATGAAACAAATGGTGTGCCGATGATGGAAATTGTAGCATTAATGTCTAAACTCTATTCATTTCAACTGTACATAAATGAAAGGAATGAATATCAAGTCACAAAAAAAGCTAAAGGAATAAAGACATCTTTCCTAAAGAAGAACGTACAGTTTCAACATTATAAAAGATGTTTGTTTGAAAATGTTGAAACAACTGCAACATTTAACACTATTAGAAGTTATAACCACCAACTTTTTAGTGTCAAACAAACAAAGTGGGCATTAAGCTACAAAGATGACAAGCGACATATTTTAGAAGATAAAATTAATACTCTACCATTTGGCCACTATTCCTTAAACCCTATCGACCAGTAAACCTATTCTTCGTCCTTTACCTTCTTCCTTTTTCCTTTCCGTAAAAAAGAGGGGACATGGCAAGCTCAATGCCATGTTCCCTCTTTTTTACACTAATATTAAATGACCTTGACCTATATTTCAACTATATATAAGAGAATAAACCATTGTATGGATCAGTATTTCTACAAACAGTGTGCAAGCAACACTTTAAGATGGAAAGTGTAAAGGATAAGATTGTAAATGAACTACATAAACCAGCAAGAAGAAGATTTCCAAGAAGAAGTACAATCATTAAAGGAATGAATGATCTTTACCAAGCTGATCTTATTGAAATGATACCACACAGTAAATTAAACAAAGGATTTAAATATATTTTAACAATTATAGACTGTTTTACTAAAATAGCTGATGCTTTACCCTTGAAGGACAAGACTGGTAAAAGTGTTACCAAAGCTATGGAGACAACAATACAAAGAAATAAATTTAAAATTAAACATTTACAAATGGATGATGGAAAAGAATATTTTAATAAAGATTTTGGAGCTTTGATGAAAAAATATAAAATAAATCATTATTCTACAAATTCTGAAGTTAAAGCTTCAATAATTGAAAGATTTAATAGAACATTAAAAGGAGCTATGTATAAACAATTTTCAAAACGAGGATCATATGTGTGGTATGACATATTACCACAACTTATAAAAGAGTATAACAACAAATATCATCGCACCATTGGAATGAAACCTATCCAAGTAAACAGTGCTAATGCTAAAATTGTATTACAACGCATCAAAAATAATACAACACCAAAAATAGAAAAGTTACAACCAAAAAAGTTTAAGGTTAATGATAAAGTTCGTATAAGTAAATACAAAGGTGTATTTAGTAAAAGATATCTGCCAAATTGGACTAATGAAGTATTTACAATTTATAAAGTGCAACCAACTATACCTGAAACTTACATTTTAAAGGATAATAAGGGTGAATTACTTCAAGGTGGATTCTATGGACATGAGTTGTTAAAATCAACAGTTGGTGATGTATATCTTGTTGAAAAGGTTTTACAAAGGAAAAAGGATATGGTTAAAGTTAGGTGGTTAGGATTTGATAAAAGTGAAGACTCTTGGATTCCTTCAAAAGACTTGGTATAGTTATTAAATAGCTCATTATGTGTTTAACCTTTAAACAAGATGGAGATTGTACAACAAAAAGATCGATTTAATATTAATAATATTGATGAATTGACAGTTGACAATAATAAGTTAAATCATGGTAAACATGGTGAATTACTACCAAATACTATAAGATGTTTAATAACTGGTCCTTCAAATTGTGGAAAAACTAATGTTGTCTTTAACCTTATAACTAATCCTAAAGGTTTACGCTTTAACAATATATATATTTTTTCAAAATCATTGCAACAACCAAAATATCAATTATTAGATAAAATACTTGCAAGTGTACCTGAAGTGAATTTCTACAAGTTTAATGCTAGTGAAACAATAATGCAACCAGGTGAAGCAAAACCATTTTCCATTTTTATATTTGACGATGTTTCTTGTGAAAATCATGATACTATAAGAAATTATTTTGCTATGGGAAGACATAATAATATTGATAGCATTTATATTGGTCAAACATACAGTAAAATTCCAAAACAACTTATAAGAGACAATGCAAATATGTTGATCATCTTTAAGCAAGATGAGACAAATTTAAAGCATATATATAATGATCATGTTAATGCGGATATGCCATTTGATAAATTTAAAGAAATGTGTGGTAAAGCATGGAATGAAAAATATGGATTTCTCGTTATTATGAAAGAAGAAGATATTAAAAATGGTAGATATCGTATAGGATTGGATAAATTTGTATTAATACGTTGAACTACCTATGCTACATCTAGTAACACTTTGAACTTCACAGTGTAAACATGGTGAATCAAGAAAAACTATTAAAAGAAATAAAATCACTCAGTGATTCTATTAGGATAAAGAATCGTGCATTAAGGATGGGTTTAAGTGAAAGAGAAGAATTTTTAGAGAATACATTTAAACCTATCACAGAACCTTTAAAACAGATATCAGAAACTATTGGTAAACCTCGTTATGAAGGAGATGTTTTACTACCAGTTTCTAAACAAGAAGTACAAGCATTAAAAAAAGAAGATGATGATGATTCATATACAAGTGCTCCCCCCCCCCCATCCTCCTCCACCACAATAATCACCATCCTCCCTCCCACCCATCCTCCCTCCCCCCCACACCAGCCATACCTGAAGCAGAACAATCTATTCCAAATTTAACTCAATTGACTCCAAATGACAATCTATCAACAATGTACCTCCCATCCCCCACCCCCCCCCCAAAACATACCAAACAATCCAAATTAAGTAAATCACATGTATATGGAGCAAGAATTGATGGAAATGAATTGAAAATTGGTAACTCTAAGCTTGAAGTAACTCAAGACGATTATATCATTATTGGTGACCATAGATATAAAGGAACAAAAGGATTATATGAATTAATTTTTAAAAATATACCAATAAAATATTCAGCAAAAGATTTAAATACTTTTAAAGAAATTTTACAAAATACTAACGCTCATAAAAGAAACTACTCAAAGGATGGAATGATTAATCGTTCACGTGCAACAAAATATAGTATTGTTATAAAAAAATTGTTTCCTCCACGAAAATTACCAACATTACGTACCACACCAGCTGTGAGACAACCTTTAAAAAGAAAATCTTTATCACTTATGGATTTATCACTTCTTGAACAACATGGTAAAAAGAGTAAAGGAGATACTTCAACATCTGGTAAAGGATTAATGAAAAATCTATACAATACAAATGTTATCTATTACAACGACATCAATAAATTAGTTGACAGAATGAGACTATTGCATGAAGCTATGGAAGCCGGTCATACTGGTTTAAATAATGAATGGGTGGCTCTAGTTGATGAACTTAAAAATCGTGGTATAATTGTATAATTGTCCGCAAATATAAAGAAGTTACAAGTATAAGATGTATCAGTTCTAACATGAGCGTCGACAAGTTCGGACGCTACTCCGCATTAGGAGTGCAAGTTGGAGAAGACAGAAAAAGAAGCGGATTACCGCAAACACCTGAAGGTGACTATAACATAAGTAATAAACGTTTAAAATTAGTTAAAGATCCAGAAGAAGATACTGATGGAGCAAATTTAAAGACAGTAAAAGAAGCTACTTCAACATCATTGAAATTACATAAGAATACTTATGATGTTGAATCACATAGATTAATTAATGTTGGTAAACCAACTGAAGGTTCTGATGCAATTACTAAAGAGTACTTATCATCTGAACTTTCAAATACTTTAAAATTGCAATGGGGTAACAACTTAAAAGATGGACAAACATATGATGCTGGAAATTATAGAATAACCAACGTGGGAAATCCCAAAAATGATAAAGATTCAGTTAATAAAGAATATTTACATTCTATAATACCGGAAAAAACTGAACATGGATATTCTTTTTATAAATTTATTATAAATGACATTGGATACCCAAAGGAAGACGGTGATGCTGTAAACCTAAAATACATCAAGGACAACTGTATTTTACAAGATGTTAATGAAATCGATTGTCATGGTAAAACATTGACAAATGTAAAGTTTGGTTCTCAACCAAAAGATGCTGTTACTATAGAACAATTATCTAAAGAATTAAAAAAGGAAACATCCAATTTTGTAAAACATGAAGATGCCGTATTAAAGCGGGGAGATAAATTTATACATGGAAATGAAAAGTTTGATTTAATGCAAGGAAATAATGATGAATGGAATGCAGGACGTAAAACAATAACAAATGGAAGATTTGGTATAAAAGATACAGATGTACCTCTAATGGTGCAAACATTAATTGCTACTGGTGGTACATTAGGTACATACAATGGTCGTAATAGAAGAATAAAAGATATTTATCCTGGTTACGAAGCAAATGATTGTGTTACAATGAAACAAACAATAACTTGGGATAAACACTTTGGGACCAAATATGATGCAAAGATGAAGAAAATAATTAATATTTTACCAGGCGAAGATTCAAATGATGCTGCTACTATTGGACAAGTCATAAAAACATCAAAAAGTGATTCAACAGCTTACACATGTAATGATAAACGTATTATGCAATTACATGATCCTCAACATCCAAAAGATGCTGTAAATTTAGATTGTTTAATAAGAATAGTGGGCAATTTACTTATTGATACCCATAATCATATAGCTAGTACAACGAGTCATGTGATAATTCAACCCGATGAACGGGAAGCTTGGATTAAAAATAGAATTATAAATCAATATATAATTAATTTGAATAACTAAGTGTTTAAATATAAAAAATTATACATAACTTATTCATTTATGTAATGTATCTTGTGGAGTAAACACACCAGTTTATATAAGACTACATAATGAAGGCCGTATCACTCAGTCATCATCAAGACAGCAACAAGAGAGGACGTGGTATAACTTCAACTGCGTTATCCCTGCTTAGACGGATACCTATTGGTGCTGTTGTAAATCGAGCAATAGACGCTTTACCATACGAATTACATATTCCTGGAGGTTATCAATATTGTGGACCTGGAACTAAGTTGGCAAAACGTTTAGCAAGAGGAGATCCTGGAATTAATAAATTAGATCAAGCTTGCAAACAACACGATATAGCATATTCAAAGTTTAAAGATTCAACAAATAGATCAATAGCAGATAAAATTCTAGCAGAAAAAGCTTGGCAAAGAGTAAAATCAAGTGACGCAAGTATTGCAGAAAAAGCAGCGGCTTGGGCAGTAACAACAGCCATGAAGACAAAAGCTAAGTTTGGTGGTGGAAGACGACGTCGCAGAGGAAGACCTGCAAAAAGAAGAGCTCCCAAAAAAGGTGGAAATATTAGAAAGAGACGTCGTAGAACTCGTAAAGCAAAAGTAAAAAAGGCTTCTGTTTGGTCAATGGTAAAAAACGGAGCAGGTTTATACCTAAGACCGTACCGTGTGTACTAAATAAAAAAAATCAATTGATAATTCCAAATAAAGCCTTAACTAATCATCAGTTAAATGATTATGTAAAATGTTTGAAAATACCATTCTTTCGAGGAGTTTTTATAAAAGATGAATTACCAACTAAAATATGGAAAAATGAAACTGGAATAGTAAATTTGGATTCCACCTATGGTCCAGGCACTCATTGGGTATGCTATAAAAAGCTCGGACAAACCGTTTACTACTTTGACAGTTTTGGCAATCTACCACCACCTAAAGAACTTCAACATTATTTTCAAAACTCCAAAAACATTTTTTACAATTACAAAAGAGAACAACCTAACAATACTGAAATATGTGGACATTTATGTTTGGAGTTTCTAGCGAAAAGTGTCAGTCACCTTTAAGATGTCATCGTATACAGTGTCACTGAGTGGAAATTCATCCACATTAAAAAGTACTCTATTCCCAGCATTGCGTTTATCCAAAGAAAGATTATGGGAAGCTGCATTACTTGATTTGACTACCTACAATTCAATTCCTAATGTTACAGAAGGAAAAAACAATTTACTACATTATTATGAAACTAAGGATGCTGCAGGAAAATACTCAGAATTGAAAATAATTACATTTCCTACTGGAGCTTATGAAATTGATGATATAAACCAATTACTACAGAAAAAACTCGGAGAAGAAAATATCACCGTTAAAGGAAACAATAATACTTTAAAAGCAGAAATAACTTCAAAATATTATATCGATGTCGGAATGAAAAACTCTATTGGCAGTTTACTTGGATTTACAGATACAAAAAAGAAAATCTTAACTCCTGAAACTACTCATTCAGGTAATACAACTGTTACAATATTAAAAGTAAATAGTATTGATGTAACATGTAATATTATACATGGATCATATAGAGAAGGAGTAAATCAGCATATTTTACATACATTTTATCCAACAGTTGCTCCAGGTTTTAAAATTGTTGAGAAGCCACAAAACTTGATATACCTACCGTTAAACACCAGTTTCATTTCAGACATCGTGCTGAACATATTGGATCAAGACGGTCATAGTGTTGACTTTAGAGGAGAAACAATTACTATACGAATACACATCAGAGCGGCGACATAAAAATCAACATGGGATTATCATTTAAACCACAACGGAAGAGTCGGGAGCTCAGTAGCTCCTCGACATTGGAAGAGTTAACATCAGACAACATTCGTTTTCTACAAAAGATTGGATTGAAACTTAACAACGATGGATATCCTGGATATATCTCAAGGACCGACATTCGACGAAACACTATGGGAGAAGGAATATCACACACACAACCCTTACACTTCATCAAAATTAAACAATAATGATGAAATAAGAATTCCCATTCAACAACAAGATATTTACACATTACCATGTGAAAGTTATTTGTACATCGAAGGAAGGGTATTAAAATTGGATGGAAAAACTGCTTCAACAGTTCCTTTTATAAATAACCCAATGGCATATCTTTTTGATGAAATAAGATATGAGATATCAGGGGTGACAGTTGATTCAACAAAAAAGGTTGGTATAACAACTACATTAAAAGGATTAACATCATTAACACCACATGAGAAGAATTCAATAGTCACTGCCGGATGGGTTGCTCCTGATAAAGACACTATAACACCTGCTTCCAACGGTCATTTTGATTTTCATGTACCTTTACGATTGCTTTTAGGATTTGCTGAAGATTACAAAAGGGTTATAATAAATGTTAAACAAGAATTAGTATTACTCAGATCTTCAACTAATAAGGACTTAATACTTGCAGACCCTGCAACTACGGAAGATAAACTGGAATGGCAACTACAATTGGATAAAGTTGTTTGGAGAGTACCTCATGTAAGATTGGCTGATGAACATAGAATCGTATTGTTAAGAAAGTTAAAATCTGACCGTGACATTGTAATGCCATTCCGAAGTTGGGAATTTCATGAATACCCTACATTACCTCAAACAGAACGACAAACATGGACCGTCAAAACATCAACTTACTTGGAACGTGCAAGGTACATAATACTCGGTTTTCAAACTAAGCGAAAAGATGTTATTACTGCAAATGCTGGTCAATTTGATCACTGTAAAATAAAGAATTGTAAAGTTTTCTTAAACTCTCAATTCTTTCCATATGACAATTTAAATGTCATGTTTAGCAAAAAACGTTTTTCCATTTTATATGATATGTATGCAAGATTTCAATCATCATATTATGGAAAGACTAATACACCACTATTATCACCTGATCAGTATTATTCCAAAGCTCCAATAATTGTAATCGATTGTTCAAAACAAAATGAATCAGTAAAATCATCAAGTGTGGATATAAAAATTGAAATGGAATTTGAAGAACCAGTAGCGGATGGAACTTCGGCATACTGTCTAATTCTACATGATAAAATAGTTACTTACATACCACTGACCGGAATAGTGAAGAATGTACTTTAAGAATAATTAGTACAACTACTGCAAAATATTGAGGTTAGAATTATCTTCCTCAATTTTTAAGGTTAGAATTTTGTTTATAAAACACAAGTTGAAAATAAACAATTATGTAATTGTATAAATTTCAAAAATTTTACAAAAAATATAAAAGCAGGAAATTACCTAGTAGAAACTTCATTCTATCTTCAACCGTCGTTTGGGAAACATCGTTCGCAAGATGAATTCTACTAACGGAGAAGAAAATACACCTCTAATGGATGAAAATAGTTCTGATATAGAAAAGCAAGTTGAACAAGAAATGGATGAATTCCTCAAGTTTAACAAACATAAGAAGAAAGAAGAAGAAGGAGAAGATGAAAAAGAAGTAAAAAGAAAAAAGGTTGAAGTTAACATTACAACAAATATTTTAACAGAAGTATTTCTTCGAATTTTCTACCCTATTTCTTCATGCATGACAAAAAGTATATCTGTTGGAATTGTAAAATCATTGGATTATTCACCAATTGTTATGTTAAATCAAGGAAGTAAAATGGTTATCTTTACTGAAACTTCTTGGGATTCTCTAATGAAACATTTACATCTTTTGGAATGTTATTTAACTAACAACACATTTGGAAAAAGAACAAGATTAAGTTTATTAGAATCAAATATTGAAGTTGATATAATCAAACATCGTGGGGGACAAGTTGTTCGCTTCAAAGATTTAACTAGACATGATGTAAAATTACATTTCACTAAAGAAGAATTTTACACTTTAAGTTGTACTACCGGTCCTGTCACTAGATACTTAAAACAACTAGTATTTTCAAGTACAATAATTAAAGATTATCTAATCGATACATTGGACAGACAACCATTCATTCCAATTTTATATGGTCCTGTGGATACTTCAATTTTTAATCGAATACCTCAAGAAGTGGATATGTGGAGACAATTAAACAACTATCACACCAATTTTAATATAAACGAAGAAGCGCAAGAAATAAAAGAAGAACAATCGTGTTTGTAATAACAGTCAGTTGTGGATGAGACTTCATCATGAACAAACGGGTTTCGTTTTCTACTGCATCACAGTTAATGGAAGTTAAAAGAGGTATAATTGAATTTCAAGCTTTTCGAGGAAATGATGGAAATTTCATTATTAAAGAATTAGTAATTTTGGATATGAACACATCTGTAATTTATCATTACTTGTTCAAACCTCCATTTCCATTCAATAAACTAACAACTAAAGCGAAAGTTACAAACAAATGGTTAAACAAACATTTTCATAACTTAAAATGGGATGAAGGTTTTATTCATTATAACATGATGCCGCATATTATGAATCATTATTGTAAAGAGTTTAAAACTATCTACACAAGAGGATTGGAAAAAGCAAATTGGATACAATCATTTACAAGCAATGAAGTGATAAATGCAATAATAGATAGAGATTTCCAATGCTACTTTAATGAACTTTGTATTTCATCAAAAAGTTTTAAACATCGAAGGTCACAGTGTGCTTTGAAGAATGCCTACCGCTTGAATAATTTCCTTCAACAAAGTGGTGGGGGTAGCATCAGTGGTGGGGGTAGTGTCAGTGGTGGGGGTATTCTCGATAATAAAAGTGAGAGCGCTACCATGACACAGCATGAGTATTACTCGAACCTCCGAAGAGACAACATCTCCAACGGATATTCTTATTAACAAGAAGATTAGCATCAGCAAAAACATTAAGATGGCATCAAACAACTTACTTCAAAATTTAGTTGAACAATTCAACGCTCATTCAAAATCAACAATCCTACCTACAAAAAAATGTTCCGAGCTGAAAGAAGAAAAACACTACATCATTCATACAATAAAGAAGATGGAAACTTCAGTAGGTGATGCTATAAATTGCACATTAAGCGAGGCACCTTATACAATTGGTGATGAAGCAAAATTTCAAATCTTCCTACCAAAGCGCTTCGTACAACTACTACAAAATGAAGATCTTCGTATAATTCAACCCGGCGCACTCTATTTGGTATCACATGGACCAAGTGGAAACAATTCTACTGAACTTACAATTCATGTAACACCTACTACTGATTAGTTTGTACATAAGATTGTAAATATTTCTTTGTATTTGTTTCTCAATAAATATGATATAAACCTAAAAAAAAAAAAAAAATAAAAAAAGCAACATATTGTAATGTGTTTGTACATTACAATATGTTGCTTTTTTTAAAAATTCCATGGGATGACCTTGACCCAATTTTGTGTGATAATAAAAGTGAAAATCAACTTGTTAAATTCATCAGTCTACGACTACCTTTCGTACCGTACACATCTCACTCTCTATCACTAAATACAAAACTTCAACATGTCCCTAAAGGTTAAGTGTGCATCTTATGATACCAACACCATAACTACTTTTGAACAACTTGAAGATTTAACTAACGAAATGCGAGTTTTACTTACCGGTGGTTATCACTTAACTGTTGATGTTAGTGCTACTAATACAAGGATGTTCACTAAAACAAAATATTGCGATGATGAAATATTTTTTTCTACACAACCTACAACTTCTTCATCGCCAGCTGGTCAACATAACGTCAAGTTCCAGAAGTATTACCAATGATGAATAACTTTTAATAAATAAAATTACAACTAAGGAATCACGTGATCAATATCAAGTTCATAAAAAGGATGTAACAGTTTGATAAATAATCATTCGCTTCTCAGCTCTCGCCACAACAAGATCTATTCTACAAAATGTTATACAGAATGATGATTGAACTTGATGGGAAAATCTATGGAAAGGATTATAACACTGTTGAACAAATGACTCAAGATTTAGATGTATTAACTAAAGAAGGATATCAAGCTAAATTAATTTTAAAATTTCCTGAAGTACATCCACTATCAACAGAAGAACTTATTGCTATGGCTAAGGCAGAGAGAGAAAAAAAGTCTGAAGAAAACAAACAGAAACAAACTTCCTAAATTTCAATAATCCTTACACTTGTAAGGTATAATTTTTTAAAACTCCATTTGGATGACCTTGAAATTACCCCTACCACTTTTCATAGTACATAAAACTCGCTATTCATCACTATACAATCTTATTCTTTCACTAGACTCCGCAGCGTCAACATGGAAGAGCAAAAATACAAGTACAAACCTCGTTACTGTTGTGAACAACAGTGTACAGATTTAGGACCAATGATGGTGGATGGGTTAGCTTGTACTAAATGTGAATTCTTCGGATCTTGTTATTGCAAATGTAAAACAAAACAACTACCGCCACCGGAATTGCGAACTTTCAAATTTTACAAATCAAGATATTTTCATACATGTTGTCCTCAAAGATGTTTCAAATTTCACCCTCTAGATCTTGCTCATTGTCAACGCACCAAGTCTCATCAAGATGATTTTTGTACACATATGATAAAAAGATGTAAATACAGATCAGATTGGTATTCCGATCCTGTAGAACCATCAAATGTATAATTTCAGTTTTACACTCTTTTTTAAAACTTCAATTGGATGACCTTGAGATTTCCCCCACCATTAGTTCTAATTTTTATATAATATTAAATCATTCCACTTCCAACACTCTAACTAACAACATGGAAGGAAAATTTATCAAGTTTGAACATATAATAACTGACAGGGAGGAGATGGAAGAATTGTTTCAAAACTTACTTTCTGTCATTGACGAATATCCTATAAGATGGTTCAGAATTGTAGTTCAATATTTAAATCCTGGTGAATTGTTTTCTTCATCGAGTGAAGAGGATGAAACAACTACTTCGGTTCAAATAATTGAATTAAAAGACGAAGAAGAAGAAGAACTAAACGTTTTATTCAATCATAAGCTCAAGGTCCCCTTCCCTAGGCGCTAATCCTCATTCGATTGCCAACTCTCTAACGATGAACACTTCTCAATTGGCACGAATGAATGCTAGTTTTGAAATAAACTCAAAAGATGATTTACAAGAAATATTTAATGCTTTAAATGAAATTATAGATAAATTTAACGCTATTACAATAAATTTGGAAATAACTTACGCTTGTCCTATTTGTAATAAGGTTGAAAATTCTGATGAAGACAGTTTACTAAATACTACTCCTCTTACCCCTCTACAGTCGGACACAACTTCTGAGGCAAATGATGAGCAGCATCTTTCCCCCACCACTTCTATGTAACAACGCTCTTTCCCCCCACCACTTCTTTATTTAACCCACATTTCCCTTTTTTAACTCTCATTCCATCCTCGCCTCTTCAACTATCAACATCGCTTCTTTCAAAATTTCAAAAAAACACAAACATGATGGATATGATGGATGAAGTTCCATTTGTAACAAGGATGGAAGAGGATAAATTGAAATTGGAAATCAAACGTTTGGAAATGGAACGGGAAAACCAACTCGAGATGTTACGTTTGTTCAAACTTTTTAAATACATCATCTGGGGACTCTGCGTTTACCTTCTCATCGTCGTCGGTGTTTGTGTTTACAACTCTGTAGTTCATAACAAAACTTCAACTTGTTTAAACACTGCTGTCACACATTGATTGTATGTTTTTCACAAATAAAATTCACAAACCTAATTCTATACCTATCCCGCTATCACCGGAGTTGGTTCCACTCTCCGAACTATTACTCCGGTGGTAGCGGGATAGGGTTTTTTAAAACTTACTCTGGATGACCTTGACATACTTTCCATAACCCAATTGTCAAGTTGAATTTCAAATTTCAAATAACATCTCCTACCCCACCGGAAGCTATATGGCATGGCATATGGCGGCAGCGACTGATTTGGCAGCTGGCCGATGGCAGCTGGCCAGCAGCGGCTGGCAATTGGCACGACTTCCGTTTTGAAAGTAACCAAACCCCACTACTGTCCGATTTTTATCAAACTTGACATGAGGGCGTAGGACTGGGTCTATTTTCATTAGTTATGTCGATTGGGATTACCAGACTGTAGGAAAAGGGTAATTAATATACAGGTTCAAACTTGTCTCAAATCCGCCCAAAATCGGGGTTTAAGCTTATTTTAGACAAATTTGAACCTGTATATCACAATTTTCCATAGTCTGATATTAGTCTTTATAAGTTAAAAAAAAATGTTTTGTGATATATTCCTTAGATTTTTTTCATTCATAAAACTGCCAGTACGTTAAAACATGTTTAAACCTAAAATTCTTTTGATCAAATAGTTTCGGAGAAGGTCTGAAATAGTTGGTTAGGACAGTTTGTTTTTCAGAGAAGCTTAACAGTTTTGCTCCAATTTCCTTTGCCTTTCGTCAAACACAAACTACTGAGATATAAATTTTCAAGAAAGATTATACAAACATAGCATTAATTGAGTAACAGTTATTGAATTGATCCACATTTTTCTGTATATAACTTTATAAAAGTAACACGTGTATAATTTTTAAAATTTTTTTATATATTTGGTTATACATTGTTAATGGTATTCATTAACCAGTATAAGAATCTTTACTTTTGAAGTGTATCGACTTAGACTGGTCGATACTTAAACTTACTCACAGTTCCTTACTAGTAGGAGTTAGGTAATAGTTAAAATAAAACACCGTTTTAAGTAACGAACATGGTGGAGGGTAGTGACAGGGCCGTGGTCGGAAGAGAACTGATGGTGGGAAATGCAGTCGGTTTCGGTTACGACCGACCCGTGAGGAGAGGTGGCATGATCGGGATCCACCAATAGGATTTATTTATACCAATCATACGATAGACAGGATTCACAGACATACGACCGACCCGCGCATAGAGTAATACAACGTATCTTTAACAACACAAGGAGTTACAAAACGTCAGTTATATATATATATATGTATATCACACCTCCCTACTTAAAATTGGAATTCTGATAAAAATTGTAAATTGTATAAATTATTTTAAACTAAAAAAAATCACAGATATTAGATTAAATTGAAATTACACAATAGCAATATCAAAATACAAATAACACGTGTACTTAAGTTTTAACAATACAATAGAATTACATAACACACAAAAACAACATCCTAAATAACAATTTAATTGTGTTACAAATCCAACCTTTCAGTGGGTTTTCTATTTCTTTCTGGATAACGCCGCACAATGGGCTCAGCTGTTCTTGGTCTAGGTGTAGAGGGAGAAGGAACAGCTGGGCTAGGTATTTTGGGCGAAGAGTGACGTGGCGGAGGGGTATGACGTGTGCGGAGAGGGGACGTGCCGCCAATGTCCGGCCTCGTGACGTCAGCTTCCGCCAGCTGTGGCTGTACTGCCGGGCTCCTGGGCGCACCACGTGACTCACCTGTAGGCGTGGTCGCCGCTGCTGCATGGCCGTCTGCGCCGAATGCTTGGGAAGGAGGGGTGTCAATGTCAATAGGGATCAGCTGATCTACATGGCGTTTCCATACAATGCCGGAATCTAAAGTAACGGTATACATCGTTGGACTCAATTGTTGCAAAATAGTACCTTCTATCCATTTACCTTTAGATCTATAATCCCTTACTAGAACTAACTGATTATTAACAAAACATTTAAGTTTACTACCTCCAGCATACTTCTTTTGTTTGTTTTGCCGTTCTTCAACACATGAAGTTACATCACGTCTTAATAGGTCTAATCGAGTTCTTAAGTTGCGATTAAACATTAGCTTTGCTGGTGTCTCGTTTGTTGTTAAATGCACAGAGTTTCGATAATCAAATAATATCCTGCTTAAAGCTAGTGAGACATCAACATTTTCACGGAAAGCACATTTTAATTTATTCTTAGCATATCTTACAGAGTTTTCCGCCTGACCGTTAGACTGGGGGTGATAGGGCGCTGAAGTAGTATGTTTAATACCGTTAGACTTAAGAAAATCGTCAAATTCAACTGAACTGAATGGAGGTCCGTTATCACTATGTACTGTGATAGGTAACCCAAATCTAGCAAAAAGACTTTTTAGGTTATTAATAGTTACCTTGGCTGAGGTTGAGTTTGTTTCAAACACTTCCAGCCACTTTGTATACGCATCAACTACTATGAGATAAGTTTTCCCCTTGAAAGGTCCCAAAAAATCTAAATGCAATCTTTCCCACGGTCTGCTGGGATAGTGCCAGTTATGTAGTTCTACCTTAGCTGGATTCGCTCTTTCTAAGAGACAGGGAGAACAGCTGTTAGCAAGTGCCTCTATGTCATGATCAATATTAGGCCACCACATGTATGACCTTGCCACGCTTTTCATTTTAACTATCCCCATATGACTCGAATGCAATTCTTTCAAAACATGAGCTCGTAACTTAGCTGGAATAACTACTTTATATCCCCACATTAGCACTCCTTGCTCAACAGCCAGTTCTACCTTCCTCTGAAAATACGGTAACAATTGTTGACAATCATTCGGAAGAGTGTTAGGCCAACCATACATCACATAGCCTAAAACCTTATTCAAAATTGGATCTTTCTGAGTTTCTAACCTTACATCCTCACAAGTTACAGGAAATGAACTCTCCTCAATACACTGTAAATAGGTACCAACCCACAACAATTTATCTTCACTAGGATGCTTAACATCCAATGGTAATCTAGACAATGCATCTGCACTGTTCACATTAGACTTCACATACTGAATATCATAATTGTATCCTGACAAGAATAAAGCGTATCTTTGCAAACGACTAGCAGCAAATACAGGCAATCCCTTTTTAGGACCGAAAATGCTAACTAAAGGTTTGTGATCACATTTCAAGGTAAAGTGTTTACCAAACAAATACTGATGGTATTTGCGTACACCATACACGACCGCCAATGCTTCCTTATCTATTTGACTATAATTTTTCTCAGCTGGAGACAGGGTACGAGAGCTATAGGAAACCGGTCTTTCTCTGCCTTCCTTGTCAATTATACTAAGCACACAGCCTATACCCACACTACTCGCATCTACTGTCAACAAGGTTGGAGCTTGAGTATCATAATGCGCTAACACAGGCGTTGAGCTGAGCAACTGCTTGACTTGATTAAATGCCGTTACGCAATTATTGTCAAAATTAAAAGCTACATCTTTCTTTAAGAGGTTGTACAATGGATACAAAACGCTCGACAAATTGGGTACAAATCTACCATAATATATGACTAAGCCTATAAAAGACTTTACTTCCGTGACATTACGTGGAATTGGCGCATCCATGATGGCCTTGACCTTAGATGGTGCGGTGTGTAGACCGTTTTTGTCGATGATAAACCCCAAATACTCCAAACTTGATTGAAAGAATTTACATTTTTCTGATTTAACTGTTAATCCAACTTCTTTAAGTCGTTTCAAAACTTCTCTTAAAGTTTCCAAATGAGAACTATTGTCACAATTGGAGACAAGGATATCATCGAGAAAAACAGCCACACTAGGCAAACCTTGTAATACTTGTTCTATTTTTCTCTGAAAAATACCTGGTGCTGACGCAATACCATATGGCATACGCTTATAGGAGAATAATCCCTTATGAGTGCTTATTGTACAAAGCCGTTGCGCTTCTTCATCAAGCTTTAATTGCATGTAAGCCTGACTGAGATCGATTTTACTGTAAAAATCGCCCTTCTGTATATCATTAAACAAATCTTCGATTCTTGGAAGTGGATAGCGATCAATTTCTAGATACGGGTTCAGCGTAACTTTAAAATCCCCGCAAATTCTTAGGCTACCATCTTTTTTCAATATGGGTACAATAGGCGTAGCCCACTCTGAACTTTTAACAGGACACAAAATGTCCTCATCAACTAATCTAGATAACTCCTTTTCTACCTTTGCCTTCAACGTAAAAGGAAGAGGTCTCGGTTTACAATATTTGGGTGCACTATGTTCTTTCATGTGAATCTTAACAGGATCACTTTTATACTGCCCTAGTTTGTCTGTAAAGACTTCTGGGAACTCACAGATTAATTGTTTTACTTGTTTCTCAAAGTGGTTACCTTGATTTAAATCGTCATTACATTTAGTGACATACAAAGTATTTTACTTAAAAGAGATTTCAACATTTAGAGCTGATAACCAGTCTCGACCCATTAATGGATGTGAACCATTTTTAATGACATACAACTCTAGACCATTTACATTAGTTCCCTGGTACGATACATTTACCTTAATTTTTCCTACTGGTTCAATAGGTACATCAGTGTACGAACGAAGTGATAAATCACTTGGAATCAACTCATGGGTTTTGAAATTATCATGGAAAAATTTTTCACTTATGACACTTACTGAAGCGCCAGTATCAACTTCAAAATCAAGCATTTGATCTTCAACATTAACAGAAATTTTAACAGGTTCAACTCTCAACTTATTTAAATTTTTTACTGGCTCAGGACTGAGTTTAAAGAGATTTGACACATCATATACTTCATCATTAGCTTGATCAGTTTCATCAGTACCCACATAATTATGCCGTTTAGAATAAGCCTTATGAGGTTTAGCAACATTCTGAGTGTTCTTAGATCTAGCATACAAACGTGAACGACATACCTTAGCTAGATGATTGCGCTTACCGCAATGATGACACACACAACCGTGAAAAATTTTTCACTTATGACACTTACTGAAGCGCCAGTATCAACTTCAAAATCAAGCATTTGATCTTCAACATTAACAGAAATTTTAACAGGTTCAACTCTCAACTTATTTAAATTTTTTACTGGCTCAGGACTGAGTTTAAAGAGATTTGACACATCATATACTTCATCATTAGCTTGATCAGTTTCATCAGTACCCACATAATTATGCCGTTTAGAATAAGCCTTATGAGGTTTAGCAACATTCTGAGTGTTCTTAGATCTAGCATACAAACGTGAACGACATACCTTAGCTAGATGATTGCGCTTACCGCAATGATGACACACACAACCGTGAAAACGACACGATTTGCTCATATGGCCACTCTGACCACAACAATAACACTTCACATTAGCACTTCCACTCGTATTGGGTTGAGACTGTGAGGTGGAGCCGCCTGCTGCTGTGCTGCCGCCGTAATGCCGCTGTGCCGCCGCTGTGTCGCCGCCATGCCGCCGCTGAGTCGCTGCTGTGTCCCCGCCGGGCCGCCGCTGCGCTGCCTGGCCGCCGCCGTGACGCCGCTGGGCCGCCAACCGTTGTAAGCTGCCGCCGTGCTGGTGGTGAGGCGCCCCCATCAGACTCGCTGCATTTTTCTCTGCTGCCTCGAGAGATGTAATGAGCTTAACCGCCTTATCAAAGGTTAAGTCAGATTCCGCCAATAACTTCTGTTTGAAGGTCTCGTTTCGGATACCACTCACTAATCTGTCCCTCAGATAATCATTTAGGTTTGAGCCAAATTCACAGTGAGTCGACAGCTTCTTTAAGTTAGCGACATAATCCGCAATAGATTCGTGCTCTAATTGATTTCTCAAACTGAACTTATAACGTTCTGCTATTAGGTTAGGTTTCGAGTACAGATGATTTTTAATTAATTTTACAAGGTCATCATAGGTCTTTGATGTTGGTTTGTCCGGTGTGCACAGATCACGCAATAATGAAAATGTTTTAACTCCTACCACTGTGAGAAAAGTACTAACCTTTTTGGTCTTATCGTCAATGCCGTTACAAGATAAAAACAATTCAAAACGTTCAATATAAGAGTCCCACGATTCGACATTAGAATCGAACTCACCAATGTTTCCGATAATCGACATCTTCTTTCTTGATTCTTCTTCCGCAAATGGCAATTCCTCCCACATAAAATTTATAAATCACTAGACGTAATTTATACAATCCACACGGCCTAGGCGCTGACAAGCCTTCAACAATACAATGAAAAGTCACAAATTTAACGGTGGCGCTATCCAGTCACATTCACCGGCGCTATCAAGCCGAAGTCCCGAAACTTGTGAAATAACGAACAAAATTACATCGCACAGGTCCAACTCGTCGCCACTGAAGTGTATCGACTTAGACTGGTCGATACTTAAACTTACTCACAGTTCCTTACTAGTAGGAGTTAGGTAATAGTTAAAATAAAACACCGTTTTAAGTAACGAACATGGTGGAGGGTAGTGACAGGGCCGTGGTCGGAAGAGAACTGATGGTGGGAAATGCAGTCGGTTTCGGTTACGACCGACCCGTGAGGAGAGGTGGCGTGATCGGGATCCACCAATAGGATTTATTTATACCAATCATACGATAGACAGGATTCACAGACATACGACCGACCCGCGCATAGAGTAATACAACGTATCTTTAACAACACAAGGAGTTACAAAACGTCAGTTATATATATATGTATATCACAACTTTATAATAAGAACTTTATTACACTTAACTGCAATGTTTTCATTTGACTTTTGTGATTTCTCCTTTTCTTCGAAAAATGAATTCTTATAATTTGATATTAAAGTTTTATGAGACATTTCCACCTTCAAGAGGTTATACACGAAAAATCAAGATGTATAAACCAATTAATTGGCGAGAACAGAAAAAGAAAGAATGAAAAATATATAGAATAGTATGAAGGGATACCTCAACGTCGGTGGAAGAAAAAAAAGATTAAAATAAGATGGTAAGTAATATATAAAATATCAAAGTATAAAGGTTCGTAGATGCAGAAGATTGAAATTTAAAATTTAAAAATAAACCGGGTTGTCGAGTAAAATAATGTACGTATACATTTTCATTACTGAACTTGGTAAATATAAAACAAAACTTGCGAAAAAAACTAATTTTTAAGTAGTACTAATAAGTGGAGGATCTATTATAAACGACTCTTTATACAAATCGTTGCCTTTTCAGTTCAGCATCACTGAATCGATCACTGTTAACTATAATGTTTTAGACTATTTTGACTTCCATTTTTTTATATTTAGAACCATATTCAATGTATTCCAAATATATTTTTTTCTTTTCTTTTTTTTTTTGCTGTAAAATCAAAAGTTCTTCCTATTAAACACGTATGGATCAAATAGATTCTAAAATGGGACAGGTTATGTGAAGACCAGTGCATTTATTGAATAAAAGATTTGTTTTGCGTTTAATTTTTATTGTTACCACTTATTTGGAATAGCAGATTAAAAAATTTTTGTAATAGGTTGACAAAATACATTATACAGATTGATCATACAGTACAAATACTTTATACTTAAAATCAACTTATATTACCACCACAAATGTTTTTTTCTACCGTAAACATCAATGTAAATTATAGGTCGGTTTTTATTTTATTTTACCAACACCGTTTTTATAATGTGGAATTTAGAACAATTTTTACGGGTCAATATTTTTAGGACTAAATTAAAGTCATCGCAATTAAGAAACACATATAACTTGTAATGTCAGAATGTGAACTGAATACAAATGGTGTCTAGACATATGATCCTTATTACCGTATTTGTTTTAAACAATTTGTTTGAAACAAATATTAATACTTGTTTGTCTTTTAGGGTTATCTTCCTTCTCATGTTAGATAAAACATATTATTCTTATCAGCTGACAATAATCAACTTCATTCTCAATTGTTCTTTAATTTGTTTACTTTTATCATTCTGTTTTGTAATGTCACTTTATTTGAATTCTTTTGTATATTAAAGCCTATTATCTTTCAAGTAACTAATTCAGGGTATTTATTCAGTCTCCGTTTCAATTTAATTTACAAAAATGAATTTAAATGCATCGCTTAATCAAACCAGAGAGATTTAGTCTTAGTCCTAATGATACAAATGCATGCCAAGAGTGGAACCATTGGTACAAAACCTTTGAAAACTATATCACATCTGCTGATGTAAGTGAGGAAAACAAACTTAAGGTTTTAGCCAATTTCATTTCATCCTCTGTTTACGAATATATTTCTGATTGTGACACATATGAAGACGCAATTGATGAATTAAATAAAATCTATGTTAAATCAGTCAATGAAATCTTGGCACGATTCAAACTTAAAACTAGAAGACAAGAATCAGGAGATAATATATATTCTTATTTAGAGTCGCTGAAGCGGCTATCAAAGGATTTTAATTTTAAAGCTGTAAGTTGCAGAGGTAAACAGAAATGAATATATAAGAGATGCGTTTAAGGATGGCTTGTTATCTCCACACATACAACAAAGGTTATTAGAAAACCTTACCTTAACGTTAGAACAATCTGTCTCTCAAGCAAGGGCTCTTGAACTCGCGCAACACCAATCTCAACAGTATGCATTGCGGTTTTCTAATCCAGTAGTAAATTCAACGAGTAATGTTAAGGACTGTGTGAGTCAACCATCCAATGACCTCGTTCTGGAAACGCAACCCGCTACTTCTCAGGAAGCTGTCGTTTCTTCAGTCAGTCAAACATGTTATTTCTGTGGATTCCGAAAACACGACAGAGCTGTGTGCCCTGCGATTGAAGCTACATGTAGAGGTTGTGGCACTAAAGGCCATTATCAGAAGGTATGTAGAAAACAGAAAAAACAATCTTTTAAGTCAGATACTCAAAATATTCAATCAAACTGCATTGCTTCAGTACCTTCCAGTCAAAGTAAAGCTGTAGTTCCGTTAACCATAAATGACTTACAAGCATTTGCCTTGATAGATACGGGAAGTTCAGGAAGTTTTATAAATAAAAGTTCAGCTTATAAGCTTAAGCTCCCTGTGATTCCATGTAAAGAGGAAGAGGTGTATATGGCCTCTACTTCCTTGCGCTCCTCCATCAAAGGGTATTGTGAAGTTGATTTGAAACTACAAAATCATACTAATAAGCGGGTAAAACTAAGTGTCCTCACAAATGTATGTTCTGATGTAATTCTCGGTCACGATATTTTTGAGCGTCATTCAAGTGTACAAACAAGTTCAGTTTGGAGGTAACGAAGTTCCGCTTAACATTTGTAGCGTTGCTGTTGCTAAAGGAGAGCCAGTAGAATTATTCACTAATCACTCACCAGATTGCAAACCTATCTCGACTAGATCTCGTAGACATTCAGTTTCTGATACAAAATTCATTGATGGGGAAATCCAAACTTTACTAAAGGAAGGAATTATCGAAGAAAGTAAATCTTCCTGGAGAGCGCAAGTTCTAGTAGTTTCATCTGATAACCATAAAATACGCATGGTTGTGGATTATTCGCAAACTATAAATCGTTTTACAGAACTTGATGCATTTCCGCTTCCCAGAATTGAAGATATTGTAAACAAGGTAGCCAATTATCCGGTGTACAGGTGAATTGATCTAAAAAGTGCGTACCATCAAATCCCAATAAGCGAAAATTATAAACCTTATACCGAATTTGAGGCATGAGGAAAGCTGTATCAATTCACTAGTGTTCCTTTCGGAGTAAGAAATGGAGTTCCCGTATTCCAAAGTACTCTGACCAACATCATTCCTTCTGAAAATCTTGAAGGTGTCCAAGTTTATTTGGATGAAATTGCAGTTTGTGGGCCTGATCAGTCTGAATACGATAAGAACTTGAAAAATTGTATGAAAGCTGTTGCCAAATATAACCTTACATTGAACGAAAAGAAATGTAATTTTTCAATTCAATTCAATTCAAATTCAATTCAAAAACTCTTTATTTAAAGATTAAACACAGTTTTACATCTTATAAGTTAGTCCAAGTGCATAATGCACGCGTGGATAAATAAAAACATAGATTATTCAATTATAATAAACAATGAAACAAAGTCCACCAGTACGTAACAAAACGTTAATCTTCTTAAACATAAAGTAAACCTACATTACACTATTTAATCACTTACATTATTTAATCTTAAACTCAAAGAAACCCTTATAAGTATAAATAGATTTTGAAAGAAAAAAACATTGTCAAAAAGATATACAATTTTTCATTATATTACTTTTGATAGTTTTTTTTAAAGGATTCCATTTTTAAATCAAGGTCAATATGTACATTATTTTTATTATAAAGCGTAGTACATTTATGAAAAAATTGGTTTCTGCTCGTCTCTTTCATTAGTTTAGGAATTTCTAGTCTTACTTCATTTGAACTTCTCGTATTTCTTAAATTGTATTGAAAAGCAAACGACTCTTCATGCAACTTAAGATATGTAAAAATGCAATTAAGATAAAGTTGATAAAAATCAAAAACATTGAGCACTTCGAACAAAGGTTTTGAGCTATCAAATTTGTTAGCTCCACAAATAGTCCTTAGGACCATTTTTTGAGCTACAATAACTGGTTCTAGTAATGTTTGATACGTTCCTACCCAGTGTATAATACCATAACGTAATGTTGACTCAAACCAAGACAAATACAAAGTTTTAAGGTCTTCACGTCTTAAATACTGTCGCATGAAAAATATATTTCTGTTAATAACTCTTAGTTTTTTTTACTAAATAATCTACATGATCGCTCCATTTCAAATTATAATCAATATACAATCCTAGATATTTTATTTTATCGACTATTTCCAGTGAGTTACATGAACAAGAGTAAGTACATGAATGCCTATGACAGAAAAGTTTGATTGCATTTTTTTCATTTTCGATTGTGTACATTTTGTAAGAAAAAACTATTGATTTAGTTTTGTTTGAATTGATAATCAGCTTGTTTTCTCCAACCCAATCTGATATTACCATTAAATCTTGGTTAATTGCATTTTCAACAGCCAAAAAAGTGTCTGCTGATGTAACTATTGAAATGTCATCAGCATATGCTAATGTAAGGGGGGAACTGGATTAATATTGTTTATTTAATTATTAACTATTGATTGTTTGGGTTTTAAATTGTGGGTTTCAGGTGAGGTCTAGGAAGTAATGTAAGGAGGAAGTATTTGAGCTTGCTGTTGTATGAGTAGACTGGAACTGTTATTAAACAATAGCTTGTTTATGCTGACCTATTGGTAGCTCTGGCTTAAATAGGTCAGCAGACTTAGATTCGGGGGAGTGTGTCTAGTGCAGTGATGTGAGTGTAAAGGTTTAGGGGGGTTAGGTCAGAGGGGCCATGGGGCTCAAGGCCTGGGGCCCGGGGTAAGTCCAAATTAGTTGGGGTTTTCTAAATTAAGGGGGGTCCGATCCAAAATAGATTATTTGTTTAAAGTTTTTCTAGTTTAAAGGTTTGAGTCATTTCTTTGGGAGTTCCAGTCTACTTAACCCTAACATTAAATTTAATAAATGTATAAGTTGAATTCCGTTCTTGCTTATCATTAGTTTGGAACGATTGTATTTTCTGTTTGTTATGTTGTTTTTAATATCTGTTAATTATATTTGGGTTCATCTTTACATGTCTCTTTCATTTAATGAGCTACGCCCTCAGTCATGTAGTGTGGCTTCTCAGTCTGGCCAACTGGGAAGTCGCATTCATGACAGGTGATGGATGCGCCGGACGTTTTGTTTTACAAAACGTTCGATCCTGGTACTGCTCTTTTTAATTGGCTTTAAATGTGGGGATTTCAGTTTACAGAAGAGTTTGTTTACTTTTAAAAATTTAAAATGTTTTGTTCAAACGAGTTTGAAGTAAATTGGAAAAAGGGACATGTTTTTTCTAATATCATAGTATGTTCAAAATTAAATTTTAGGTATCCAAGTTTTTTTTTAGTATGAGTTTTAAGTGGGGGCAGGATTGGTATGTAGAAGTTTTGTTGGCATAAGAGATAAGTGTAAAGTGTGTTTGGGTGGTGTTATTAGTTATGTTTATGATAGTGCGTAGAGTTGGGTTTTAGTGTTACAGCACGGGCTGTGAGACAGATGTTGGTTACGTGTTAATGTGGTTGTGTTGAGCCACACGGGTTTAATTTTGTGTTCTTGAGGTGTTTTTGAAATGTGCGCGAGGGTCCATGCCGCGATAAGTGTTTTTGTGCCGCGAGGGTCCATTCCGCGATGTGTGTGTCATGATATGTGCCGCGAGGATTCATTCCGCGATTTGTGTTTTATACAGGAGTTTTGTATGTTTAGTGTTTTGAGGGCACAGCGTGATTTAAGCAGAGATTGCTTTGTGTCTAATAGATGTACTGTGTTTTGTGTCGGGTGGAGAATCCCGGCATGTGTTATTTTTTTTATGTAGGCCTATGTTTCAGGCTGAGAAAGCAGGTTGATGCTGAAGTTGAGTATGTTTTTCCCCTCTAATAGAAATGATTTGTTTTGAGTTTTAGGTACAGTGATAGCCAGAGTTTTTAGGCTGTGTTTTTCCAGAGAAATTTTAAAATGCCGACTAATTGAGTTTTCAGGTCGGAGCTGGAGTTTTATGTTTTGTCTAATGATGTGTGAGGAGAGAGTTTTATTTCTTTGAGAGATGTATAAGGAAGGGGTTTTATTGTTTAAGTTTAGAATAGATCTTAGAGTAGTAAATTTTGGGGATTTGTGTATTTATATGTTTCAGGTATATTTGATTAAAACTACAGGGTTTATTAATTTATTTAGTATTACCGCTATGTACTATGTTGGAGAGAATGCTAGGAAGACCAGTAGTACGAACAGGTCAGAGGTTTTGTTGTTGATGCATCTGTTTTCAGGTCAGAACTGCTGAGTCTGGTGCTGATGAACTGCAGTAGTCGACTTGACCTTGCTGATTCATGTGATTCTTGATGCTTGTAAATAGGTGAAGTGTGGAATGGGTGACTGGGAATTCTTGCACTAATATTTATTGTTTGCATTACAACAATGTTTTTTTTTTGTTTCGTAACAATTTAATAATTTTCTAAAATTACAATTCAAAGTTTTTTCCACTTAAAGAATCAAGACAAAAAATTTGTGAAGGTTTTATTTGTGAAGGTTTTCTGGATATTTTAGTTTCACTATAACGATTTGGGCCCAAATCAATTTTTCCTTTAAATGTGTGCCTATTTTTTGTGTGAAAATTTATGAGAGTTGGGTGTATAAGATTTTGTTTAATTTGTTTGAATTGTTTGAATGTAAAATGATCAGTGAGAAATTGATTTTATATGTATTTATTTTTTATTAATAGTTTTAGGTACGGTAATTTATGAACATTATATATTCTAACAAATTTTTTTTATTAGGTAAAAACTTTTATCAAGCATTTTTGGTTATGTTTTCTATGACATTTTTGGAAACCTTTTTGTAGATTTCATTAACTTTTTCATTAAGAGATTTAAGAGATCATTTAGAGATTAGTAGATTTCTTTAAGAGATTTATTGTTTACTCGTCAATAATGAGTTTGAATTAAATTACTTAATTACTTTTTCTGCTCGAATGAACATTTTAAGCTAAAAAGTATGTTTCATGAAAATGATTTGCAAGAGATTATTTTTAAAGATAACTGTTGTTTGTATTGTACTATTGTTAACTTGTTACTTTTAAATGTTTCAGAGTAACTGCGTTTTATAGTGAAATATTATGATCAATATTGTTAATGGGGGCACTGGCTAAATACTTCCTCTACAATAAATGTTTGTAATGTTTGAGTTTTTATCTGGGATTTTTAATTGGTAAATTTTGTCAGGGGCTACAATGAGATGTTTTTTTCTAACTTTGTTTAGTAATGTTCTAAATTCCTCAGCTGACTCCCATCCTTAACTGACCAAAGAGACATCCTTCGGCTGCTTGACATCATGGATCTACCCTCAACCTATCAGTTCTTGCTGGACTTCATTTTTGGATGACTACTTCATCAGGGGGATTATCTTCAGTATCATCATCTTGTGTGGCCTTCGTGGAGCCATCATTGTTGTGGCTGGGCCGAGTTTCAGACATCAAAGGAGGAACATTATATCCGGCTCATGGCATTTCTTCAACTGGCCAGGAACAACCACCATCTATACACGTGATGACTCAGACGATCCAGGAACTTCAAGCTTGGTGGAGACCCAAGGGTTCGATGCTGACACTTGCGGTTTTTGGAGACTCGCAGCATCGCAGATGGAGAGGGTAGATGGACCACGGCACTACTGCACAACAGGAGCACCCCAGCCGACATTGTTTGGTCAGTCCTGTCTATTCCATAATTTTCCTTCCTAATTTTTCCATATTTTAATTTGTAAAATAAACTGTGTTTAAAATTTATAGTTTTTATCATGAGACGCTGAGGAAATCGTCTTCGGAAGAAGGGGGGATGTAAGGGGGGAACTGGATTAATATTGTTTATTTAATTATTAACTATTGATTGTTTGGGTTTTAAATTGTGGGTTTCAGGTGAGGTCAAGGAAGTAATGTAAGGAGGAAGTATTTGAGCTTGCTGTTGTATGAGTAGACTGGAACTGTTATTAAACAATAGCTTGTTTATGCTGACCTATTGGTAGCTCTGGCTTAAATAGGTCAGCAGACTTAGATTCGGGGGAGTGTGTCTAGTGCAGTGATGTGAGTGTAAAGGTTTAGGGGGGTTAGGTCAGAGGGGCCATGGGGCTCAAGGCCTGGGGCCCGGGGTAAGTCCAAATTAGTTGGGGTTTTCTAAATTAAGGGGGGTCCGATCCAAAATAGATTATTTGTTTAAAGTTTTTCTAGTTTAAAGGTTTGAGTCATTTCTTTGGGAGTTCCAGTCTACTTAACCCTAACATTAAATTTAATAAATGTATAAGTTGAATTCCGTTCTTGCTTATCATTAGTTTGGAACGATTGTATTTTCTGTTTGTTATGTTGTTTTTAATATCTGTTAATTATATTTGGGTTCATCTTTACATGTCTCTTTCATTTAATGAGCTACGCCCTCAGTCATGTAGTGTGGCTTCTCAGTCTGGCCAACTGGGAAGTCGCATTCATGACAGGTGATGGATGCGCCGGACGTTTTGTTTTACAAAACGTTCGATCCTGGTACTGCTCTTTTTAATTGGCTTTAAATGTGGGGATTTCAGTTTACAGAAGAGTTTGTTTACTTTTAAAAATTTAAAATGTTTTGTTCAAACGAGTTTGAAGTAAATTGGAAAAAGGGACATGTTTTTTCTAATATCATAGTATGTTCAAAATTAAATTTTAGGTATCCAAGTTTTTTTTTAGTATGAGTTTTAAGTGGGGGCAGGATTGGTATGTAGAAGTTTTGTTGGCATAAGAGATAAGTGTAAAGTGTGTTTGGGTGGTGTTATTAGTTATGTTTATGATAGTGCGTAGAGTTGGGTTTTAGTGTTACAGCACGGGCTGTGAGACAGATGTTGGTTACGTGTTAATGTGGTTGTGTTGAGCCACACGGGTTTAATTTTGTGTTCTTGAGGTGTTTTTGAAATGTGCGCGAGGGTCCATGCCGCGATAAGTGTTTTTGTGCCGCGAGGGTCCATTCCGCGATGTGTGTGTCATGATATGTGCCGCGAGGATTCATTCCGCGATTTGTGTTTTATACAGGAGTTTTGTATGTTTAGTGTTTTGAGGGCACAGCGTGATTTAAGCAGAGATTGCTTTGTGTCTAATAGATGTACTGTGTTTTGTGTCGGGTGGAGAATCCCGGCATGTGTTATTTTTTTTATGTAGGCCTATGTTTCAGGCTGAGAAAGCAGGTTGATGCTGAAGTTGAGTATGTTTTTCCCCTCTAATAGAAATGATTTGTTTTGAGTTTTAGGTACAGTGATAGCCAGAGTTTTTAGGCTGTGTTTTTCCAGAGAAATTTTAAAATGCCGACTAATTGAGTTTTCAGGTCGGAGCTGGAGTTTTATGTTTTGTCTAATGATGTGTGAGGAGAGAGTTTTATTTCTTTGAGAGATGTATAAGGAAGGGGTTTTATTGTTTAAGTTTAGAATAGATCTTAGAGTAGTAAATTTTGGGGATTTGTGTATTTATATGTTTCAGGTATATTTGATTAAAACTACAGGGTTTATTAATTTATTTAGTATTACCGCTATGTACTATGTTGGAGAGAATGCTAGGAAGACCAGTAGTACGAACAGGTCAGAGGTTTTGTTGTTGATGCATCTGTTTTCAGGTCAGAACTGCTGAGTCTGGTGCTGATGAACTGCAGTAGTCGACTTGACCTTGCTGATTCATGTGATTCTTGATGCTTGTAAATAGGTGAAGTGTGGAATGGGTGACTGGGAATTCTTGCACTAATATTTATTGTTTGCATTACAACAATGTTTTTTTTTTTTGTTTCGTAACAATTTAATAATTTTCTAAAATTACAATTCAAAGTTTTTTTCACTTAAAGAATCAAGACAAAAAATTTGTGAAGGTTTTATTTGTGAAGGTTTTCTGGATATTTTAGTTTCACTATAACGATTTGGGCCCAAATCAATTTTTCCTTTAAATGTGTGCCTATTTTTTGTGTGAAAATTTATGAGAGTTGGGTGTATAAGATTTTGTTTAATTTGTTTGAATTGTTTGAATGTAAAATGATCAGTGAGAAATTGATTTTATATGTATTTATTTTTTATTAATAGTTTTAGGTACGGTAATTTATGAACATTATATATTCTAACAAATTTTTTTTATTAGGTAAAAACTTTTATCAAGCATTTTTGGTTATGTTTTCTATGACATTTTTGGAAACCTTTTTGTAGATTTCATTAACTTTTTCATTAAGAGATTTAAGAGATCATTTAGAGATTAGTAGATTTCTTTAAGAGATTTATTGTTTACTCGTCAATAATGAGTTTGAATTAAATTACTTAATTACTTTTTCTGCTCGAATGAACATTTTAAGCTAAAAAGTATGTTTCATGAAAATGATTTGCAAGAGATTATTTTTAAAGATAACTGTTGTTTGTATTGTACTATTGTTAACTTGTTACTTTTAAATGTTTCAGAGTAACTGCGTTTTATAGTGAAATATTATGATCAATATTGTTAATGGGGGCACTGGCTAAATACTTCCTCTACAATAAATGTTTGTAATGTTTGAGTTTTTATCTGGGATTTTTAATTGGTAAATTTTGTCAGGGGCTACAATGAGATGTTTTTTTCTAACTTTGTTTAGTAATGTTCTAAATTCCTCAGCTGACTCCCATCCTTAACTGACCAAAGAGACATCCTTCGGCTGCTTGACATCATGGATCTACCCTCAACCTATCAGTTCTTGCTGGACTTCATTTTTGGATGACTACTTCATCAGGGGGATTATCTTCAGTATCATCATCTTGTGTGGCCTTCGTGGAGCCATCATTGTTGTGGCTGGGCCGAGTTTCAGACATCAAAGGAGGAACATTATATCCGGCTCATGGCATTTCTTCAACTGGCCAGGAACAACCACCATCTATACACGTGATGACTCAGACGATCCAGGAACTTCAAGCTTGGTGGAGACCCAAGGGTTCGATGCTGACACTTGCGGTTTTTGGAGACTCGCAGCATCGCAGATGGAGAGGGTAGATGGACCACGGCACTACTGCACAACAGGAGCACCCCAGCCGACATTGTTTGGTCAGTCCTGTCTATTCCATAATTTTCCTTCCTAATTTTTCCATATTTTAATTTGTAAAATAAACTGTGTTTAAAATTTATAGTTTTTATCATGAGACGCTGAGGAAATCGTCTTCGGAAGAAGGGGGGATGTAAGGGGGGAACTGGATTAATATTGTTTATTTAATTATTAACTATTGATTGTTTGGGTTTTAAATTGTGGGTTTCAGGTGAGGTCAAGGAAGTAATGTAAGGAGGAAGTATTTGAGCTTGCTGTTGTATGAGTAGACTGGAACTGTTATTAAACAATAGCTTGTTTATGCTGACCTATTGGTAGCTCTGGCTTAAATAGGTCAGCAGACTTAGATTCGGGGGAGTGTGTCTAGTGCAGTGATGTGAGTGTAAAGGTTTAGGGGGGTTAGGTCAGAGGGGCCATGGGGCTCAAGGCCTGGGGCCCGGGGTAAGTCCAAATTAGTTGGGGTTTTCTAAATTAAGGGGGGTCCGATCCAAAATAGATTATTTGTTTAAAGTTTTTCTAGTTTAAAGGTTTGAGTCATTTCTTTGGGAGTTCCAGTCTACTTAACCCTAACATTAAATTTAATAAATGTATAAGTTGAATTCCGTTCTTGCTTATCATTAGTTTGGAACGATTGTATTTTCTGTTTGTTATGTTGTTTTTAATATCTGTTAATTATATTTGGGTTCATCTTTACATGTCTCTTTCATTTAATGAGCTACGCCCTCAGTCATGTAGTGTGGCTTCTCAGTCTGGCCAACTGGGAAGTCGCATTCATGACACTAATATATCTGATTTAAGATTTTTATCTAATAAATCATTAATATATATAACGAACATTAATGGTCCAAGGACCCCCCCTTGGGGAACCCCCAGATTATTTACCTTTAACCCACTTGTCACATTATTTATTCGTACAATCTGCTGTCTTTTTGTCAAGAAGGAGTGAAACCATTTAAGAGCTTTGTCAGTAATACCATAGTGTTTCAGTTTATGTAGCAATATAAATCCGTCAACAACATCAAACGCTTTGCTAAAATCTATATATGTTGCAACAGTGGGTTTTCTCTTATCTAATGTAGTAGTTATGCTCTTAATATGGTCGACAACAGCATTGTCCGTTCTCTTGCCCTTAAGAAACCCAAACTGTTTTGGTGAGAAGAGGTTATTTACATTGAAATATACTAATAATTTTTTTTGAACACAAGTCTCAAATATTTTACTTATAACATTTAGCAAACAAATTGGTCTATAATTACCCATTATTTTTTTGTCATTGGATTTGTATACAGGTATAACACACGCTAATTTTAATTTCTCAGGAAATATCCCACTCCATACTGACAAATTAAACATATACGTAATTGGCGGTGCTAGGTATTGAATATTTGTTTTTATAGTCCCAATGCCAATTCCATCAACACCAACACTTTTTTTATTATTCATACCAGAAATGACATTTTTCATGTCATCTAATTTTAAAATACTTAAATTAAACAGACAATCATAATTATATAACCTAGGTAAAGGGAATAGATCTTCGCCAAATTCATTCATTACCAGCTCATTTAAGCTATCTACAAAATAGTGGTTGAAAGAATCAGCAATAAATTGTTCATTGCCTGACACATCATACACAGTGTCATTAACAACAATAGCAGTGGGCCTCTGGCGCTCGATGCGTATCACAGATTTAACTATTTGCCAATACTGCCTACTATCACAGCGCGCTGCTGCTATTTTATTTGAATAGAAATTAATTTAGCTTGCCTAAGCATTGTTGTAACTTCCCTCGATAGATGTTTATATCGATCATGAAACACTAAATTGTTCTTATGCTTTTTAAACAGTTTATATACCCTATTCTTTTCATTTACTTTTTTAACAATTAAATCTGTTATCCATGGAGGTCTATGTTTATTACAGCTTTTATTTACCCTCAGATATGTAGCTTGATTCACACATTTATTATACAAGTCATAAAACGTGTCAAGAGCATTGTTAACAGAATTCTGAGAATATACAGCATTCCAATTTTGTTGTGAAATTCTACGATTCAATAATTTACTATCTACAAACTTATAATATTTTGGCGACACATTTGAAACAATCAAAAGATTAAGAAGAACCACATTAGCATAATGATCTGTAATACTAAGTTTTTCTACTGACGATTGAATTTCAACATTAGTTTTATTTTTAACTATAACATGATCAAGACAACTTATAGAATTGCCTATTTCCCTCGTTGGCTCATTAACATAATTTAAAAACCCATAACTTGCAAGCATTGACTTATATTGTGATTCTTCGCTATTTTTTCTAGAGTGTTAATATTAAGATCCCCAATTAACATACAAAAACTGCTACTATTATTTAAAATATTTTCTAGGTCATCTTTGAAATTTTTGAAACTGTTTTGACCAGATTCATTATAAATACAATATATATTTAACTGAACCGGTAATTTATTACTAAATGTGTTTTTTAAAACTAACTTAATTACTTCTGTATGGAAAAATAGTAGACATTCGTAACTAAAAATAATGTCATTTGAAATGTACGCCATGACACCACCAAATGAGTTTGCAGTGCGGGATTGTAGTACTTGTCGATATCCAGGGATGTGGAATTGGCTCGCCTCGTTATCAGTGATCCAGACCTCGGACAGCACTATCAGTTGATAAGCGGTCGGGGCACTTTGAAGATGACACAGCAGTTCATTAAAGTGTTTCCGTATGCTCCTGATGTTTACATGGAATATTCTAAACTGCCTGTGTGCGTCGTTCATCAAAGTTCTACAGGCCGCACCACAAATCACTGTTCCCCGCTTACAACTTGTCCAAGTCAGCTAAGCAAGCTATACGCACAGCTCTTGCATCTTGATTTTTTCTCATAAATATTTTTGAGTTTGAAATCCATAGATAATTGTACAATTTATTATGCTTAGCAATTTTAGCTTCATAGAACAGTTTTCTATAAAACGGGGTTAGGTGCTCGTTAACAAAGACATTAGTGGACGGGACACCATCAACAAGCTTGTCGCTCGTGACACGCCGGGCCGGCGACTTTTTTAATACAGCATCACGTTTTTGTCGATTAGAAAACTGGACAACGATTGGTTTCGGCTTTTTGTCGTTCTTAGCTGGTAGCCTATGGGCGGCTTGGATGTCAGTGTTTATTACAATGGTCTCATCAATGGCAATTGCTAATTTATTAACAATGGCTAGAACATTTTCTCCTTGTACTTCAGGCACACCTTCAATTAATACATTATGGTTTCTACCATACTGGTCCATTTCCTCAACATGCAATTTGACTGCGGACAATTCTTTTTACATTTCCGAATTTTTTGAAATTAAATCGTCATGATGTTTTTCCAATTCACCCATCCGCCCAGAAAAATCCGTTAGCTTAGATACAAAATCGTCTATTTTTTCAGAGCAAAACTCAACAGAGTGTTCCAGTCCTGTAACTTTATTAATGAGTTTTTCCAATTTCTTATCAATAGCTTGACTTACTGAGCGTGTAATAATCCTTTCTAGGTTTTCCATGAAATTTTCCGGAAGCGAGGATAAGTCCAATTGTTGATTAATATCGATGTTTTCGGGCACTGAGTCTTGGCTTTTGACTGAATTCGTTTCACTTTTAGATACACGGCACAAAACACAACGATAATTATCGCGCTTTGCTTTCGTAAACTGGCGCCAAGTTTTTCCGACAAACCTGAACAATTGTAGTGTAAAGTACAGCTATTCACGCACTTAACGTAATCATTATCCGGCGGTAGCGATAGACTGCACGAACTACACGACATGTTCGACTATAAGGAAACGATAACAAGGAAAAGACGTCCGCTCCGTTCGACTGATGGACTGATACTGATACTGATTCAACAACAACTATTCATCTTTTAGGGTTCGTAATCAGCCACAAACCTATTAGGTCATATCCTGAACGTTTACAGCCTCTGCGTGACCTGTCAGTTCCTTGCAATACTAATTCTCTTCGCAGAGCTCTTGGAATGTTTTCGCATTAATCTCAATTCATTCCAAAATTATCTCAAAAAGTACGTTGTCTAAACAAGAGCTCATTTCCTTTATCTGAAGAGGCAAGAAATGTATTTAGTCAGTTAAAGCTCGATATCCTAAATGCTGTAGTTTCTACAATCGATGACGAAGAAACTTTAACTGTAGAAACTGATGCGTCGGATCAGCCGATAGGAGCAGCTTTGACAGTGGGCGGTCGTCCTGTGGCATTTTTCTCGAGAACTTTAACCGATTCTGAACAAAAACATCCATCAGTCGAAAAATAAGCTTATGCAATTTGGCAGGCTCTTAGAAAATGGAAACATTATCTTATTGTCAGACACTTCCGACGAACGCTCAGTTGCCTTCATGTTTAACGACCGTCACTCTAGTAAATTCAAGAACGATAAAATTATGGGATGGAGAATAGAGTTGTCTTGTTACAAATATGAGATCATTTACAGGACTGGAAAAGAAAATCAAGTTGCAGATGCGTTGTCAAGAATCTGTTCATCATTAGAAGGAAACTTGACGCAGCTTATAACATTGCATGATGCTCTATGTCATCCAGGAGAGTCAAAAATATATCACTGGACTCGAAGTAAGAATCTCCCTTATTCACTTGAAGAGATTAGAAAAGTTACCTCTTCTTGCAAGGTTTGATCGGTAGTTAAGCCACGGTTTCATAGGCATAGTGGTCAGCTTATCAAAGCTACACAACCGTTTGGGAGGCTTAACATGGATTTCAAAGGACCACTACCATCCTCCTTTAAAAATCGTTATCTTTTGATTGTGGTCGATAAACGTTTACCAAGAAGCTCTACACTCAGTTCGTTCACTTCTATGCACATCCACAAATGTGACACCTCATGAGAGACTGTTCCTCTTTTCTGGAAGATCTAGAAATGGAAAGACCACTCCTTTAGGCTTTTGAATCCTGGTCCTGTTCTTATGAAGCAACCAGTAAGGTACTCAAAGTACGAACCTATCGTTGAAGAAATAACTCTACTCGAAGAAAATCCCGAATATTCCCATATTTTATTTGCAGATGGGAGAGAAACAACAGTGAGTTCCAGACACTTAGCTCCAGCAGGTGATATTATACAATCAAAAGAAACATTTTCGCAATCACCGGAGACTGATCAAAATAAGAAACAGGATAAGAATACGACTCAAGAAAAGACTCTCATGAAGTTGACGATTCTAAAGAGCAATTTCCCCAAGTGAAAATACAGATTACGTAAGAAGTACAAGAGAAAAACGCCCTCCGTCTTTTTGAAAGATTATGTTTGATAGGAGGGGAAGAATCTAATAAAATTATCTTCCTTCTCATCTTAGATAAAACATATTATTCATATCAGCTGACAATAATCAACTTCATTCTCAATTGTTCTTTAATTTCTTTACTTTAATCATTCTGTTTTGTAATGTCACTTTATTTGAATTCTTTTGTATATTAAAGCCTATTATCTTTCAGGTAACTAATTCAGTGTATTTATTCAGTCTCATTTCAATATATATTTTTAATAGAAGGTCTGTGACTTTATTGAAAATCATAATTCATTAAATTACCTTGACAACATATACTGATAATATCCCTGGATACAAAATTTGCTCGTACAAATAAATTTCAAGTTCAAGTACACACACGCAAACCTCTCACAATACATTCAACCAAATCGTTACCGTTCTGCAATGGCGTTGGAGTGTTACTGTGTGGCGACGCAGGCGAGGGGCCAGCGTGGCCCGGGGGGTCAGCAGAGGCAGCAGAGGCAGCAGCCGAGGCGCTGCGAGGACAACCCGAGGCTGCGGGACATCGACCTGTGCCAGGTGGTCAAGAGGTCGGAGGACGGGAACAGCAGGCACAACGACTACGAGTGCCACTTGAAGGGAGAGAAGCGGCAGAACCTCATCAACAAGATCAAGATGTATCTTGACGATTATGACGACAGGTGAGGTCTCGGTTTTGAATTGAATCCAGCATTTTATTTACACACTGTGAAACAACTCATTTGGAACTAATGGTTTACAATCAATTTTAATATTGAAAGCTTTAATTAGGTTGAGCAAACGTCCAAGCCTTTTTAACTTAAGTAAATTTAAAGTTCTTATAATGAACACTTTTTAAAGTTACGATTAGTATTATGTTTGTTTGTTAAAATTAATTTTGTCTAGCCCCAGAACTGCAATATTATAAACATGTAGGTTGTATTACCTTTATCCGTCAGTAGTTATAAACTTGAAACATGAGACTTACGTTGACATTTGTTTCGGTTTGACTAAACCATGATCAAGTCACAGTACACTTGCAGATCCACATGGTCGTTGTCTAAAGTTAAAATAAGTAATTTACACGAACACACAAATAAATACACAGTAGGCCTATCACTCGCACGGGTCATGACGGACACGGGTCAGGTTGCAGACTTACCTGAGTCAATCAAACCGAAACCTATGCCAACATAAGTGTGACGTTTGAAGTTTATATCTGCCAACGGAATAAGGTAATACAACATATATTTTTGTCAATTAATTTTTACCTCCCCAGGGTGACTTATGTACTCAACTAAATGTTATTCATGTTTCCAGACCAGTGATGAAGGGGAAGGGCAAGGGAGGGGAGGAAGGCAAAGCCCTGGGGCAGACTGGTTTTGGACCCATGATCAAATACCCGGGCTATGTTGATTATGAACACCCCTACTTCAGCGACCCCTACAACAAGATGCCGAAACTCGCTACGACTGTGGGACAAAGAGGAGAGAACCCCTGCCCACCTATACAAGTGGTAAGTCAACACCTGAAGTAGAACGGCTTTCAGATTTATACCTTAATTTAAATTAAAATATATCTATACCGGTTTAAAATAAAATTTAAAAATATTTACAATAGAGCAAATCGAATGTTATCTTATGCAATCCTGATGGAACAAAACATAATTTATTATTATAGTGTATTGAATTCATCTTATTTCTCCAAAACAGAGTAACTGGGACCTGTGCCAGAAGGTTGGCCCGGCCGGCGCCCCCTCCGGTGGTGACCTAGGAAGCCCCAGCGGCGACCCTGAGGACGGTTGGTGCCGCTGCGCCCGCCGCGCTGGCGAGGAGCCCCGCTGTCCAGCAGCTGTTTGATGAATCCACCCCTAAATGCTCACTCTGCCCATATATTACAGTAATAACGGGATTGGGTTACCACACACAATAAAATTATAAATATTGATTTTTTTCAATAATTGTTTTCTTAAATTATTATTAATATTGTTATAGCATATATGGTAATTTGTTTACTTAGTGTGCTTATAAAAAGAAGAATGTTAAAGGGGGACGGTTATTAAAATGTAGTTTGATTATTTAAGAAGGTGACTTCAAGTACAATACATAACCGCAGACTACCTTCATATAAAAATGATAGACTCAAGCATTTCATAGTGGATATTGTTAAGTTCACGGAAATGAAAAAAATTATCTATTAAATAAATAATAAATAGAAAATTTCTTCACTTATCAAGCACTCTCAGTACAATAACAGTTTTCAGAACAACACTTGCATTAAATTCAATAATACAAGCAACCAAAAATATACTGAACATTATTAATAAAACAACGGGAAAATTAGAATTTACAGGATTAAAATACAGATCTTTTATTTTAAATTTGAAACAGCCATGAGAGCAGGCTTTCGGTCCAGAGGGGAGGTCATTGTGCAGTTTTGGGGCGAAATAGGAGAATCTCCTCATCGTTTCCAGCCTCAGTTTTAAGAAATAAATAAGTTTAATATGGCGTTTAATGATATAGATTATATTAAGTAGGAGAGACCTCCTCCCGGAATGAGAGACCTCTCAATAGGTTACTGTGGTTCCTGTTGAAGAAGAGCCATAATAGGCTATTCAATATAGAACAAAAAAGGGTAGTTAAGGGAAAGTTTTGCCTCAGTCGTGAAAAACGTATCTCTTTATGTTTTTTGGGTCGCTGAACACGAATATGAGGTTTGATAACAGATATTTTGCCCGGAACATTGCCTTTTTTGCAAAAATAGTCGGATTTTTTATGTTTTTGACCTAAATTTCGGTTATTATGAATTATTACAAAAATTTATTAGTCATTAAATTAAAGTAGACAAAATTTCCTATAAGTTTTGTATTTAACACATTTTTCTGCGACAAACCGTTTATCCGCTAGAGCGCGTTGAAAAAGAGCCGAAATTGGAAAAATCACAAAAACGCTAAATTCTGCCCTTTAACTTTTTATTTTCATGGAAACGAGTAATGTTATGACGGATTTGACTGTTTAAGATGCAAAACTTCATGAAATGCAAATAAAAAATAAAAAATAACTAAAAACCATGAGGATTTTTGATTATGAACATTATTTACGAATTAATAATATTTGGTTAAAACCAAATATAAGAAATGAATGGGTGTAGATGAATAAAACAACATTACTTAGGTTGCAATAATGATCTCCATCCATTAGTGCACTTGATGGAAAAACCTGTAACTGTGCTGAGTTGCTGCGGCTGCTGAAGGTGGAAACGCAGCTATTTTGATGAAGCTTTAAATGCTGCCTTCAGTTTAGGAAGTAGTTGGTTCAATGAGGTCGCGGTCTTACCGTTGTAGCCTTACACTTCCAATAAGAATCTTTCACCAGTTGCTGCTATGCTTCAGGGAGAGGCTTCACTGTTTTTGAAAACACTAAGAACACTACTAAGTTCAGAAGTTTTTGTGGGTGCTTTCACAAAATTTACTTTCCCAGGGTTGAATGGTTGCAGAGGTCGTGTCACATCCACTCAATGCATGTACACACAGAATTTTTTTCTGCAACAATTTTGTCCTGGACAGCAAGGAGTGCGTAGAATGTTGCTTGTGGGAACCAGCCCTAATAATAAGAGATTTATTTCTTTATTACAGTAACTAATAAGCTGAGCATGCGATGGACTACTTAGAAACAAGCAACAGAAGACGCAGACACATTGATAGTTACAGGAGCTATATCATTAGCTAAGTATTGTGAGGAAATAAAAATGTGCATCAACTGCGCGAAACCTGTGCCAGGTATACGGGAGTTGGCGGTGGAAGAAATCTAGTATACAGGTAATCAGCTCCTCCCGTATCACAAAATGTGGTCAAACCCCTGGCTTTGGCACTAGTATTCGTAAATATTTATAATCTCCACTCCCCCGTTAGTTTATTGATTATTTTGGTCCGTTACGGTGTACTTTGCAAAGTAACGTAACAACACCACCCATGTTGCCTTGGATTTTTTCGTAAACATAAGTGTTTTGTAAGTGTTCTAAATGATTATATTTTTTTGTTAAAAATTGCATGATGATTTTGGACATATTTTTTCATTGTGAAAAATACTAGTGACAAAGTATACAATTTAATAATTAAGGCCGGATACTCTACAGGTTTCAAAGAGTTCTGAAATCGCCAGAGTATTATAATATATCGTCCGTATGGAAACTACGAGTATATTTAAATTAATATACCATAATTTATCACCCAGTTATGGAAATTAACATTAACATGAAGCTACTCCGCTTCATCGGGTGAACAGATTTCCCGTCAACAAATGTATCCATAGTGTCAAAAGGAAGACAGTTGACAGTTATTGACGAGCGGCCTACTAAGCTTTTCACCGGATATAAGTCAGCAAAAAGAAAAATTAATGAACATATTTTAGTTTTTCGTTTCATTTCAGTGGGAAATTAATTAAATTGTAAACATTAGAAACCCATGTTGTCTCATGATATGGTAGTAAAATAGACCCACCACTTCGCGTCTCTGGTGACATCCCTTAGAGCGTTTCGTGCAGTTATGCACGCCCACCTGCAATCTAAGTTATTTTGTTTTATTAATTTATATCCATTTATTTCTTATATTTGGTTTTAACCAAATATTATTAATTCGTAAATAATGTTCATAGTCAAAAATCCTCATGGTTTTTAGTTATTTTTTATTTGCATTTTATGGAATTTTGCATCTTAAACAGTCAAATCCATCATAACATTACTCGTTTCCATAAAAATAAAAAGTTAAAGAGCAGAATTTAGCGTTTTTGTGATTTTTCCAATTTCGGCTCTTTTTCAACGCGCTCTAGCGGATAAACGGTTTGTCGCAGAAAAATGTGTTAAATACAAAACTTATAGGAAATTTTGTCTACTTTAATTTAATGACTAATAAATTTTTGTAATAATTTATAATAACCGAGATTTAGGTCAAAAACCTAAAAAATCCGACTATTTTTGCAAAAAAGGGAATGTTCCGGGCAAAATATCTGTTAGCAAACCTCATATTCGTGTTCAGCGACCCAAAAAACATAAAGAAATACGTTTTTCACGACTGAGGCAAAACTTTCCTTTAACTTTCCTAATATGACTAGACTATAAGACTGTGCAGTACCTCCTATTTTTAATCCCATTCGTTTAGTAAAATTAGCTAAAAAAAAATAGGTGAACCCGGAAGTAATTGCAAACTAATATACTTTGACCGATTCTTATGTAAAATTACCTGAGAAAAACGATGGTAAAAAGTCTACCACTCTCGGACGCTGCGCTCGCCTGCTATGGCCAATTTTTCAAAATGGCGGCTGTAGTTTTATAAGTTTTCGATGAATATTTATTAAAACGTTAAAATTTTGTAAATTAGTAAACTTTAGAAAATTAAATTTTGCACATTTTGATATATAATATGTATTGGTTGTTATATTTAATGAGGGTGATATTGCTCTTTAAAGTTACTTTCAGTTGTGGGATTTTCAGCGAATGTCATTTGTTGGGAAAACCATATTACGGTGGTGCCAAAGGTATATATAAGCCTTTAACCGTGTTAATTTTTTACTACAGGGTCCCCAGATACCAAAAACACCTTTCATTAAAATTTTCATAACTTGCCTGTATATACTTAATAAAGATACATATATAAATATGTACTTAAATTCGGTTAAGCTGGTAAACCTGTTAACCAAATGTCCGATTTTTATCAAACCTGACATGAAGGTGTGGGACTAGGTCTATTTCCGTTAGTTATGTCGATTGGGATTATCAGGATATGAGAAAAGGGTGATATACAGGTTCAAATTTGTCTCAAATCGTTCCAAAATCAGGGTTTAATCTTATTTTAGACAAATTAAGCTAGAAGCTAAGCAAATCCTGGCCTCGTACCAATAATCTTCTGTGGCCATGTTTGGACATGTTGTCTCCCCATAGGAGTCCTGTGGATATCTTACTTTCCTAATAGAAGTTTGCTAATATCGCTAAAAACAACATAAAAAAATTAAACAAAGAAAGATAAATCGCATTTTATTGACTAACCTACGACACCCCAAGCGAAAAATATAACCGAATTGTGACTAAGCTTGAATGTTTTTATTGACTTCCTAAAACCAATCATTCAATCGGAGAGGTTAAAGGAAATTAAATTTAACCTTAGGTTTGATTTTGAAATATATATAAAAATTGTTAAAAAATTAAGTTACATTTTATTTATATTTTTACATGCTTAATAAACACAGGGTATGTGGAATTTTTTATCCACTTTGGCCGTTCTTCCTTTAGTTATAATAAAGATGAAATCCTACTCCAAAAACAAATAAATTACATATCTTTTTTATTATATTTTTTTATACATTTACTGTGTGGATATTTGTTTTTAATCAGAGTTTTATATGTTATACAAATGCACTACAAAATAGATACTGCAATGTTTATATTGTGATTCCGTAATAAGAAGTGTTACCAGATCCCAAGTCCTTAGGTGAATGGGTATAAGAAAATAATAATATTAAATAAATCAAAAATATTATATTTCCTGTTTTATTGAATATTATTATAAGGGGGGGGGGGGTTAAATATGATCAAGACACAAGTATTTGAGGAACAGAGAGTAGAACATTTAACTTTTATTTAAAATGGAACTTTTATTTATATTGCTCATTGTATTGAAATAAATTCCTCAAAGTAAATAAATAAAGTGTACCAAAATCATTAGCAGAAAACAATGCCCATTGGTATGCATGATAGAGAGCTACACGTTACTGGCATACCAGAATAAATGATTATAGAAGTATACAAAACACTGTGTTACTTTTAATAATGAGGTTTTCACATATAAAAGTTTTATATAAGGTAGGATTGCTCGCACACAAACAGAGAATTCTCTCTTTAAGCCTAACGAGGAGCGGGGTTTCCTGTTGAAATTTATTGCCATTTCCCATCTTTTGTATTTTTGTCGTCTATAATATGTAGTGAAGATGCAGGCACCTACATACATGTTGGAGTGTTGTAGACGTTTACGCCTTTAAATTATTACATCTGTGCCAAAACATAATTTATTACATCATCTTCGTTATGAGTAGTTAACGATTTCATAAAACATATTTTTTAGCTTTATGCTTTATAGCTTGACATAATTGTAATAGTTTACAATACAATTACTATTACAATTATTATGAAATAGTGTAATATTCAGCAAGTAGTTCTGTATGGAATATCAACCTGGAGATATCAAAGTTCCAAAACTATATCATAAGCTTCAAATTTTCAACTTCAAAATTTGCATGCCTTTATGCAAAATCCACTCATCCGCAAAGCAATAAAGCCCTTTATGAAATATTTGAATATTATTTCCGGACACCGCAATTCCTAACATTTCTAAACATACGATATTGCTTGTATTAAATTGCATCCATGAAAGGAAGGTTGGTAAAAAACGTTATTGCCTCCTAATAATCTTGCGAACAAGGTAATCTCTCCCACAATTACAAAGTATTGGTTATCGAAGATATTGAAATTGCCTGTAGCTATGGTCACTTGATAAGAAATTACAAACAATAACTTGTATACTTTTTAAGGAGATGATTATGATCTTTATTGGATTTACATTATGAATATATATTAAAGAAATTTTACTTCACATTACTGTAGTTTTTTGGTGCTTTAAATGTTTTTATTAACTCATAAATATTTTCACATATATATTTATATATGTCTTAAGTGCGCCTGTCGGTTATCTCTCTGAGTGTGTCGTTGTAAAAAAGCAATGCTTGTTTTGTGTTTGTAAAATGCATTATTCGTTAGTTTATGTTGATGTATGTATGCTGGACACAACAGGGAGACACCTTGAGTGGTTGCTTAAGCCTAGGCTGAAATAGGCGATTGAAGCGAATGGTGGACTGTCTGAGCAACAGTATGGCGTTCGCAAAATGGGCCGATATACTGGGTGCCTTACAACTCGACCAACACACCCCAGTATCTCCTGAGGATGCTGCAAAGCTACCTTAATAATCTGGATTTGGATTTCGAAACGCTGAATGGACCACGGAGGAGGGATGTTACGGCAGGAGCTACTCAAGGTTGATTTTCGGACCTTCCAATTCTGTCCTTCTGATGGAAACGCCCCAATAGACTTTCTTTCATAGGTGGTTATGCGAACGACATCGCTCTAGTCCCAACTGCATGCGCTCAAGGGGGCGTAGAGATTACTGAGTCTGGCCATAAGGCAGGTGCTTACCAGGATGAGTGATCATTAGCTGTCCTTCACTACGGATATAGTCCTCACCAAAAGAAGGGCCAATCCACCTCGTAAAACTGAGGGTAAACATGGAGGTGATCAAGACCAAACGAGCGGTCAAGTACCTTGGCCTGAGTATTGATGCTCGTCTCACAGTCTGAGAGCAAATTTCCTTCGCAGCCAACAAAGCCAAGAAAATTGTGGCAAGTCTTCGCGGTTTGATGTATAACTGAGAAGGGCCTTCGGTAAGTAACTGGTGGTTTCTTATGTCTGAGATTCAATCAGTAACCCTCTGTGGGTGTGGGATCTGCGCGCGAAAACAATACAGGGCGATGGTGTCAGAGATTAAGAGGAAGTGTGTTATTCGGATCGCATTGTTCCTCATAGTAGTAGGGGTCACTGTGACCCCATTTCGCCATACCTTGTGACCCCATTAATGGTGACTTTTTCGCTTTATATAGGAAGATGATTTGGGGAATAATGAGACCTTGAGTTTTGCCGTGGAAATAACTTACACTATGGAGGAGTGGCAGGAGAAAATGTGAAGACCATGGACAGAGAGACTCGTCGAAGATCTCCGATGTCGGTTAAGGAGCGAGCACGGGACTGCAGATTTCAACCTTACCCACTTTCTCACAGGCCATGGCTGTTTCGGAGACTATAACAGCAAGATCGTGAGCTCGGTATGCCAGCACGGGGGCTCCGTTCAAGATGCCCTTCATACCTTTTTCAACCTTAGAAGAATGGCCCGAGATTGAGAAGAGTTGGAAAAAAATATTTGTCGACACCCCTCCCCTGACACCCTATTAATCAACATGTTGGCCAGTGTGGAACTCTGTTTTAGCATTTTTCAGAAATTTGCTGAATCAGAAGGGATCGGAACAGCTATGAAGCAACGATTTATCTGATGAAGGTAGAACATCGTAGATGTAGGTATTGTTCTTTAGGCCTTCGAAGACTGCCTCATCAAGCAATACTAAAGTACGGTTCCGGGAGGTATTCTAAGCCTGAATCAATAATCTTTTAGTGATTGAGGTGGGACCTTGAAGTTAAGATGTGATGTCCCTGATGGTCCATAATAATTTTAATATCGAAATATAAACAAGTGTATATTAATATAGCAACGTCCCTCAAGTGAATGTTTTGTTGACGTTTCTCTTCTGGGTGTTGAAATAACACAATGATGGTGAAACCTTACAAAAACCTTCAAGTGAATAAGTAGCTTTTGGATACTGAATCTAATAACACCAGTAGAAGTCATATTAGTTTAGCGATAATTCATTATATTAAGCTATATATTTCTAAATATAATATATCAATGTACTCCACACAGGAAAATGAGATAGGATATAGATTAATGTTTCATGAAGCTTCCATGGGTCCAAGCGTTGAAATTCACTGCGCCGGAGGTTGTAATAATCTAGAGCAAAAAACTGTTCAGCTTTGAGGGATTTACTTTGACGTTAAATTGATGAAACCCCAACTTTTTTATTTTTAAGTTGGCTTACAATCTTATGCATTTGTATTACTTTCTAAGATTTTGAAAACTGTGTCATAAAGAGTTACGTAGTGAGCACACATAGTCAGCTTTAAATCAACTATTGAATGTTACAATCATACAAACCAAATGTTAATAATATTATTTCGAAAAAATACAAAATAATAAGTACTTACAGGAATAAGTAATAAATAACGAATTAAGTTAAGATAGGAACCTTTGCCACTTTAAAATACAAATTTGAAACCAAAAGCCAATATTCGATATTGTACATTTTCAACTAAATTTGAATACATCTCGGATGAAAGTGTCGCCAGTGAATATAATTAATTAATAGTATGCAGTGTTAAACTTTTTATCACATAAACTGAGGTGCAAAGTTAAATCACAGGATTTCCCTACTTACTTTTAGTGATGTTGAGAGTAAATACTGAGTCACAACGGTATTTAACGATACCTGTACCTGTAAGAATGACATAATTATTTTCCAGTATATATAACTCAAATATGTCCAGTGCACAATTTCAAATATGTCAAATCATTAAAAATTAAGAGTCTAACAATAACGTGAAAGTTTCACTATTTACATGAGAAACATGCATATAATTTAATTGAAGCACATTATTTGGCTTCTGAAGTTTATATTTCTTATATTATTCATGTTAATCGCTCGAAAGAAATCGCCCATTTTAATAAAATGTATTAAGTGGAGAGCAGTAGTATCGTGTTATAGTTATATTTTGGAAACCATGAAGATCGAATCATAAGTTTTATGTAGTTAAAAAAATATTATTTCCACTTTTAGCTTTAGTATCAAGAAATGTACTATTTGCACGGTTTTAACAGACTATTCACTACCACACGTTATACAGTATATTGATGGGGGGGGGGGGAGTGAACGATAAGTGTCGTATATGTGTGCTGGTATTTCTTGATGACTAATCAATTTACTTTAAAATTCACAATTTTATATGTCACAATTTTACAATTATTTACAATTTAATTTACTGTTTACTATAAAATGTCATGATGTAGTTTTGATTATTAGTTTTATATTATTGTTTACTTTTACTGTTTATATCTGAATAAACTCATTTGAAAGAATTCACTTTTTTATGTTTACTTTTATATCTAAATTTCACGAATAGTACATGGTTTCAGAAGTGGTATCATACAATGAAAGAACAGGGCAGTTACTAGCACTTCCTTCATACAGTCAAAAGCTTTCTGTTGCAGTGAGCCCCGATAAAATTGTACTTCTTCTTTCAGCAACTCACGTACAGGTTGTGATTTAATTGAAACATCTTTGACAAACTTAGTTAAATAATTGTACATATCAAAAAATCTCCTCAGTTCTTGAACTTTTTTGGAGGGGCATGTCCAGTACTGCTTTTAAATTACTTTTATCAGGCTTAATCCCTTCACAGGTAATTTCGTACCCCCCGAAAAAAATTATTACATCTGTGCTAAAACATAATTTATTACATCATCTTCGTTATGAGTAGTTAACGATTTCATAAAACATATTTTTTAGCTTTATGCTTTATAGCTTGACATAATTGTAATAGTTTACAATACAATTACTATTACAATTATTATGAAATAGTGTAATATTCAGCAAGTAGTTCTGTATGGAATATCAACCTGGAGATATCAAAGTTCCAAAACTATATCATAAGCTTCAAATTTTCAACTTCAAAATTTGCATGCCTTTATGCAAAATCCACTCATCCGCAAAGCAATAAAGCCCTTTATGAAATATTTGAATATTATTTCCGGACACCGCAATTCCTAACATTTCTAAACATACGATATTGCTTGTATTAAATTGCATCCATGAAAGGAAGGTTGGTAAAAAACGTTATTGCCTCCTAATAATCTTGCGAACAAGGTAATCTCTCCCACAATTACAAAGTATTGGTTATCGAAGATATTGAAATTGCCTGTAGCTATGGTCACTTGATAAGAAATTACAAACAATAACTTGTATATTTTTTAAGGAGATGATTATGATCTTTATTGGATTTACATTATGAATATATATTAAAGAAATTTTACTTCACATTACTGTAGTTTTTTGGTGCTTTAAATGTTTTTATTAACTCATAAATATTTTCACATATATATTTATATATGTCTTAAGTGCGCCTGTCGGTTATCTCTCTGAGTGTGTCGTTGTAAAAAAGCAATGCTTGTTTTGTGTTTGTAAAATGCATTATTCGTTAGTTTATGTTGATGTATGTATGCTGGACACAACAGGGAGACACCTTGAGTGGTTGCTTAAGCCTAGGCTGAAATAGGCGATTGAAGCGAATGGTGGACTGTCTGAGCAACAGTATGGCGTTCGCAAAATGGGCCGATATACTGGGTGCCTTACAACTCGACCAACACACCCCAGTATCTCCTGAGGATGCTGCAAAGCTACCTTAATAATCTGGATTTGGATTTCGAAACGCTGAATGGACCACGGAGGAGGGATGTTACGGCAGGAGCTACTCAAGGTTGATTTTCGGACCTTCCAACTCTGTCCTTCTGATGGAAACGCCCCAATAGACTTTCTTTCATAGGTGGTTATGCGAACGACATCGCTCTAGTCCCAACTGCATGCGCTCAAGGGGGCGTAGAGATTACTGAGTCTGGCCATAAGGCAGGTGCTTACCAGGATGAGTGATCATTAGCTGTCCTTCACTACGGATATAGTCCTCACCAAAAGAAGGGCCAATCCACCTCGTAAAACTGAGGGTAAACATGGAGGTGATCAAGACCAAACGAGCGGTCAAGTACCTTGGCCTGAGTATTGATGCTCGTCTCACAGTCTGAGAGCAAATTTCCTTCGCAGCCAACAAAGCCAAGAAAATTGTGGCAAGTCTTCGCGGTTTGATGTATAACTGAGAAGGGCCTTCGGTAAGTAACTGGTGGTTTCTTATGTCTGAGATTCAATCAGTAACCCTCTGTGGGTGTGGGATCTGCGCGCGAAAACAATACAGGGCGATGGTGTCAGAGATTAAGAGGAAGTGTGTTATTCGGATCGCATTGTTCCTCATAGTAGTAGGGGTCACTGTGACCCCATTTCGCCATACCTTGTGACCCCATTAATGGTGACTTTTTCGCTTTATATAGGAAGATGATTTGGGGAATAATGAGACCTTGAGTTTTGCCGTGGAAATAACTTACACTATGGAGGAGTGGCAGGAGAAAATGTGAAGACCATGGACAGAGAGACTCGTCGAAGATCTCCGATGTCGGTTAAGGAGCGAGCACGGGACTGCAGATTTCAACCTTACCCACTTTCTCACAGGCCATGGCTGTTTCGGAGACTATAACAGCAAGATCGTGAGCTCGGTATGCCAGCACGGGGGCTCCGTTCAAGATGCCCTTCATACCTTTTTCAACCTTAGAAGAATGGCCCGAGATTGAGAAGAGTTGGAAAAAAATATTTGTCGACACCCCTCCCCTGACACCCTATTAATCAACATGTTGGCCAGTGTGGAACTCTGTTTTAGCATTTTTCAGAAATTTGCTGAATCAGAAGGGATCGGAACAGCTATGAAGCAACGATTTATCTGATGAAGGTAGAACATCGTAGATGTAGGTATTGTTCTTTAGGCCTTCGAAGACTGCCTCATCAAGCAATACTAAAGTACGGTTCCGGGAGGTATTCTAAGCCTGAATCAATAATCTTTTAGTGATTGAGGTGGGACCTTGAAGTTAAGATGTGATGTCCCTGATGGTCCATAATAATTTTAATATCGAAATATAAACAAGTGTATATTAATATAGCAACGTCCCTCAAGTGAATGTTTTGTTGACGTTTCTCTTCTGGGTGTTGAAATAACACAATGATGGTGAAACCTTACAAAAACCTTCAAGTGAATAAGTAGCTTTTGGATACTGAATCTAATAACACCAGTAGAAGTCATATTAGTTTAGCGATAATTCATTATATTAAGCTATATATTTCTAAATATAATATATCAATGTACTCCACACAGGAAAATGAGATAGGATATAGATTAATGTTTCATGAAGCTTCCATGGGTCCAAGCGTTGAAATTCACTGCGCCGGAGGTTGTAATAATCTAGAGCAAAAAACTGTTCAGCTTTGAGGGATTTACTTTGACGTTAAATTGATGAAACCCCAACTTTTTTATTTTTAAGTTGGCTTACAATCTTATGCATTTGTATTACTTTCTAAGATTTTGAAAACTGTGTCATAAAGAGTTACGTAGTGAGCACACATAGTCAGCTTTAAATCAACTATTGAATGTTACAATCATACAAACCAAATGTTAATAATATTATTTCGAAAAAATACAAAATAATAAGTACTTACAGGAATAAGTAATAAATAACGAATTAAGTTAAGATAGGAACCTTTGCCACTTTAAAATACAAATTTGAAACCAAAAGCCAATATTCGATATTGTACATTTTCAACTAAATTTGAATACATCTCGGATGAAAGTGTCGCCAGTGAATATAATTAATTAATAGTATGCAGTGTTAAACTTTTTATCACATAAACTGAGGTGCAAAGTTAAATCACAGGATTTCCCTACTTACTTTTAGTGATGTTGAGAGTAAATACTGAGTCACAACGGTATTTAACGATACCTGTACCTGTAAGAATGACATAATTATTTTCCAGTATATATAACTCCCCTGCCAAATTCAAGTCACAAAATGAATTACCAAATATAGTATCAATTTAAAAATAATATTTAGTTTCAAAAGCGTAAACCCACGATGGCTTTTAGTAAAAACCTACCATAACTATAATGTATTTACATAAGCAACTGAAGGGAACTCCAGTTGTGCTTTGAGTACACATACGATCCTACAGAGTGTTTACCTTTGCATTAGGATGAAACGAGATTTAAATATTGTTTGTTTAGGACTGTGTAGTATGGTTCCTAGGTCTAGGAGTTTGTTTTACTTGGATGAAGCAAACAATTTTAGAAAACTTTATTCTTACTATCCTTTTTTTGTATGCCAAGTACTTTAAAACTACTGTTTTTCTATGTATATATGTATTTCTAATTCTAAACATCAACGAAAATTTATACTTATTCCAAAATAATAAAGAAATAAGAATTTTATGGCTCTTAATTTTTGCACTTAGCATATGAAATTTATTTAGTTTAAAATATAACATTATACCATATGTACCACAATAACATGAAATTATTCTTTTTCTGGCAATTTTACAAGTATGGTAACAAATTTTATTTTATTAAAGTTATATGCTGCCAAAAAAAAAATAAAAAAAAAAAATAAAAAAAAACACAAATATTGTTTAATGATATTCTGAAAAATAAAATATATTCAATATATTCTAGTGCAATAAATGGCTTTATATTTATTTCGATCCATAGCATTAATGAAGTCTAATCAATTTCATCGTCACTTAAGTATCATACGTTTTAAATTGCTATTATACACGAATGGCAAGTCAATTATAATGTGACGCTCGTGTGTTATCTTAACCGAGTGGTTGTTAAGTTAATGGTTTCAAATATGTATTGTTATTGTTAATTTCCGCTCTGATGAAAATGTTCGATATTGAATCGTAAAACTATCTGGAGACTCATATTTATTAACTAATTGGGGAAATCTTTCACTATTGAGCAATTAATTGTTCTTGGGTCATATTTTTTTAAATGTTTTCATGCATAAACCGTAGTTGGTTTGAATAATTAATTGTGAAAAAATTGTGAAAAAAATTAGTTAAAAACTGCATTTTATCAAATGTTTGATACTACAGTATAATGTTTAATCAGTATTTGTCTCTATAGTTCACTGTTCTTGCTGAATGTTACGCATGTTTTCCCTTATGTCGTCTAGTCAATTTCCTCATGCCTTTATTTCTCTATTAGGATTCACAATTAGTATTCGAAACAACGAATGTTGCATAACCCTTTATTACCTTTTAAATTGTGTTTGTTACCTTCAAAAAGGAAACATTCAAGAAAATAACCTACGTACTTATCCATTTAAAATCATATTAAAAAATTAACTTTAAAAACTATTTGTCTCTTGTTTACAGTTGTAGAGGTGGTTTGAGGAAATCTATTTTTACTTATAATGTGATTTTGGTTAAAATTTCATCTAAAGACAATCATCTGTTAAAATTCAAATAAATTTTTAACTGTTATATTGCAGATTGGTCAGTACAGTAATAGGCCTTTAAAATCGCCATATAGAAATAAATGATTCAATGGCTACTGGAACGAAGTACCGAACGATATGACTTTTTAAGTTAACATTCGTTGATGTGCTGGATAGTGTTAATAAGCATTTGAGTTATACATCGATCTAACTTTTTTTTAAGTACAGTATAATAGAAAAATTCATGCAACAGAGAAAACCCTTATCGTATAAAGTATAAACATGAGTTTATCTTTGAGTTAGTCCATATTTATCTGAAATTATAACATTGTTATAGATTTTTTTATATAATCTAGATTGAAAGACTAAAGACAATTATTGAGTATTAATTGAAACATTGATGGATTGAAAGAAATCTTAACTGATATTATAAATTCACACAGATTGCTAGAGGTATGCGCTGACCAAGAAATATTTTTTATCGCAACTACTGCAGTGTCAGTGGACATATGGTCTCCTATGATATATGCCCAACGTTATTGCACCACTGCCATTATGAACACACTCACACATTTTACTTTGAAAATTTTCAAATACCAAAAAACAAAGCATACATTTTTTTAGATTGTCACAAAATTATTCTAGGCCCCTTTGGTTATCATCATAGTTTTAATGTAAAATTATCAAACATTATCATCGTATTATAACGTGTTACTTTATACAGGATATACTTCTTAAAATATTTAATTTTTTTTGTTAGTTGTAGTTAGTATACGAGGACTTACGTATTTTGGTAAACATTAAAAAGAAACAAAAAAAAATACCACGGATATTATATGTTACTAGTAAACGTGTTGCTCGGATGCTGCTTACAGATGTTACTTTTATCTCTAAATCATTGACGTCCGACCAATCCAATATTGTGAATATCTCCAATCACCAAAACTACACGTATTTACAGCTGATTATAAACAGATGTTTGAAATGCTTTATTCATAATCCCAATGTTATTTAAATGGGAAATTTTGAGATTTCAATGGTGGATAACGCCTTTATTTTCCGTCAGATTCTCATCAGTTTTTGGCGGAAACAACTGCAGACCAAGCCCTATCCAACGACACCAAAAATTTGAAAATCGGTTGAAAATTGTAGGAGGAGTTCTCAAGACAAAAAAACCCTTAGCGTATTAAATAAGTATAGATTCTTGCTTGTAGTAGTAATCTCTATACTAATAGGAAAGCATGTGTCGTTTCCTCGTTTTTTCTCAGCTTGTGCGCATCGTTGGAGAAATCAGCGCATTTCGGTAGAAAGGTATGGTCCTGTAGATGAGCAGAATCCCATTATAACTTTCATCGCCTCAGGGCTACGCCCTAGGCCGATCAAATTTTTTTAGGCTTTCAAAGTTTTGATGTTAATCTTATGGGAGAAGGACAATTAATTAATTGAATCATTTTACAGCTGTTGTAATAACAGATGCTAGAAAATCAGGAAGAACAGATGTTAAATTTATAAAACATTCTAAAACTAATTGGCTCAACATCAAAAAAATTTTTGGTCGAATGTCGACCAGTGGGCGATCTATAGTTAAGAGTTAAAAGAGCAATTTAAGATGTCCATAAATTTATATATTGCATTATATATACCATAGCCATACGAGATTCTTGTGAAAATGAATTATTTATAATTATTAAATAGTAATAAAAAAATACTAGAACTAATAGAAATATATGTAATTGTTTAATACTCCTGCCTAATTCAATATAAATTGATTTAAAATATCATTCTAAGTTAAAGCATTGAAATTCTATAACTCACAACTAAATTAAATTAAATTTTGGTTGGTGTATTTTTTCGAATTAAACCTTTAAGTAAAACAATAACATTATTCTAAGACATGGTTTATTAATTTCTTCATATTGTATATTGGGTCTTAGCAAATGTTTTGAATTACATTTTTAACAAACATAAATTATAAATGATTAAGCTTACAAACAACACAACAAAATATATCAAGTATATTTAAACAAGTTTCACCATTAGAGTTTTTATTTCAATTTTTAAAATACGTTAAGTTATTCAGTTATGAAAAAACATTATAAAGAAAAATCTACACTAACAATATTGGAAACAAGCTGGGTAAATACATAGTAGTGTCAAGATGTACACACGGTAAAGAGGAAAATTACTACCGACCTCTTGCGTCAAACATTCCTGACTGGTTCCGGAAGACTGCCAATTTCAGATCCACAAGAAACAGCCTTTAGATATACGCGTAAATAGAACTGTGTTCTCACCATAGTGGTATTCTGGTAAAGCTATTTTTTTTACAGTTTATAAGACCAACTATACTAGTGCACAATTTCAAATATGTCAAATCATTAAAAATTAAGAGTCTAACAATAACGTGAAAGTTTCACTATTTACATGAGAAACATGCATATAATTTAATTGAAGCACATTATTTGGCTTCTGAAGTTTATATTTCTTATATTATTCATGTTAATCGCTCGAAAGAAATCGCCCATTTTAATAAAATGTATTAAGTGGAGAGCAGTAGTATCGTGTTATAGTTATATTTTGGAAACCATGAAGATCGAATCATAAGTTTTATGTAGTTAAAAAAATATTATTTCCACTTTTAGCTTTAGTATCAAGAAATGTACTATTTGCACGGTTTTAACAGACTATTCACTACCACACGTTATACAGTATATTGATGGGGGGGGGGGGAGTGAACGATAAGTGTCGTATATGTGTGCTGGTATTTCTTGATGACTAATCAATTTACTTTAAAATTCACAATTTTATATGTCACAATTTTACAATTATTTACAATTTAATTTACTGTTTACTATAAAATGTCATGATGTAGTTTTGATTATTAGTTTTATATTATTGTTTACTTTTACTGTTTATATCTGAATAAACTCATTTGAAAGAATTCACTTTTTTATGTTTACTTTTATATCTAAATTTCACGAATAGTACATGGTTTCAGAAGTGGTATCATACAATGAAAGAACAGGGCAGTTACTAGCACTTCCTTCATACAGTCAAAAGCTTTCTGTTGCAGTGAGCCCCGATAAAATTGTACTTCTTCTTTCAGCAACTCACGTACAGGTTGTGATTTAATTGAAACATCTTTGACAAACTTAGTTAAATAATTGTACATATCAAAAAATCTCCTCAGTTCTTGAACTTTTTTGGAGGGGCATGTCCAGTACTGCTTTTAAATTACTTTTATCAGGCTTAATCCCTTCACAGGTAATTTCGTACCCCCCGAAAAATAACAGAATGTTTTCTAAACTCACATTTCTCCTTATTCAAAGTGATGTTGTTATCCCGTAATCTGCTTAACACCCATTGTTAAAACGCTCGT